>JXPG01000345.1:21929-35796 GCA_001015175.1 Megaselia abdita | reverse complement strand
AAATATTAAAGTATTTTCATGTTTTTATTATTTTTAATGTTCTTAAAATATGTAATTTGAATTATTATTTTAATTAAGTAAGCACAAATTTTCAAAGTTTGTCTTCTAAACTCAAAATCTAAAAAATATTATTATTTTGAAATTCTTTGATTTCCTAAATATCCTTCTGGTTATAAAAAAAACATGTATTATTAAACAAAAATTTAATATTTGAATTTATAAAATATATATTAATATTTCCAAATTATTTTAAATATTTAATCCTTTTTTTTTTTTTATATTTGAATGATAAGTTATAATTTGATTAATTTATTTTTGGTATTTTTTAAAATAAAAAGTTACATATTTTTAATTTCAATAATCATGAAATTCAATATTTTTGTAAATGTGAAAACTTTATATTTTTAAACATTTTCTAGATTTAATATTTTTTGAAAATATTTATTTTTAACTTTTTATACTAAATGAAGAGTTTTCTTAAAATTTCAAAATATTATTTGTTATATTTCTGAATTTGCATTGGCATAAAAAACAAAAAAAATAATTGTTTTTTGTTTATTATATCACTTTAAATTTTTTGATGGGAACAAGCATTACAAAAAAAAAAATAAGAATGTTAATTTTTTTGTTGATAATCCAAAAATTTACAAAAAATTTCCTTCCTATTTATTAAACAATGTTAATGATATATACATAATTATATAAATAATATTTTTAAGACCATTTTTTTATAAACACAATAAAATATTTTTGTAATTGAAAAATATTTTAAACTTTTATTTCTAATTTACAACAAAAATTAATTTAATATTATTTAAATTTTGTTTCTAATATTATTTTAAAACATTTAAATATTTAAAATACTATATTTGAATTAAAAATTTCATTTTATTACGTTTTAATAAAATATTCGAAAACAAACACAATATTTTTTTTTTTTTTAATATAATACTTGAATTTCTTAAAGCTTTAACAATGTTAAATTTTACTTTGTAATTCAGTTTTTAAAATGTGAGTTAAAAAAAAAATTTCATAACTAAATCTCACAATTTGAAAATGGTTTTTTTTAATGATTACGTTATTCCTATTTTCCAAAGTAACTGTATTTAGAAATTTTATCATTTACGTTATAATTCCAAAACACTACAAATGTTGAAATAATAATAATAAATCTAATTTACATACATACATACATAACTTCAAATATCTATCTATCTATATATATATATATATCTATCTATATCTATCTATATCTATCTATATCTATCTATATCTATCTATATCTATCTATATCTATATACGATCCAATTGAAATAGTTCTGATGTTTTAGACATTTTTTTGTTTACTCAAATTTTTAATGGTTTTATTACTGAAATGTCTAAATTTACTCAAATAAACCACTTCGTAAAAGAAAAATATAAAACATTTTAGAAATCCGCTTTTCAAATAATTTAAAAAAATCCGCACTTTTGTGTAAATTTTTAACAAAATGTGGATGTTGGGAGACACTTTTGAATGAAAGTATGAATTCATGCAATAAATTTCCTTTGGAACTTTACTAGAACGTAAGAGGGTTTAATAATGTTAAATAGATTGAAATTGTATCATTAATGAGATGATTAAGTAAGATAATGCTCTCTTAAAAATAAATTATATATCAAGAAAGCATTACTCCCTTTTCGCATTATATTATTTATTTTTTAAATATTTATTAAAGGTTTGTATTATTTTACTTTCTAGAATTTTTAAAATTATTTTAATTGTATTTTCTGTTATGTAAAGATTTTATTTATTTTTTAGGTTTTGGTTTATTTTTATTTATTATTTATGGTTCTACGGTTAATTGTAATGTAGGATATTTATTGTTTTGTTAATGCTTTTATTTATTGTTTTTTATCTAAATGTTTTATTTAAGTATTTTTTTGTTGTTCTTCAATGTTTTTTTTATATTTTGTTAAATTTTGTTGTTTTTTTTTTACTATTTTCATATGTAATGTTTTATTTGACTTTGCTGAAGCTTTTTAATTTTTAACATTTGTTTTTTTTTTTTCGCTTGTTAAAAAATATTTTCTTTTTATATTATTTATTGTTAAGCTCTCAAGAATTTAACAAATATTTGTGTTTCATTATTTCTTATGTTTTATTAAATTTTACCATATATGTTTTTATTTTTATGAAGGTTATCTATTATTTTGTTCTAACTGATTATTATGTTTTTAATTTCTTTGTTTTAAAATAATATTGTTATTACTCCCTTTTCGTATTATATTATTTATTTTTTAAATCTATTTATTTAAGGTTATTTTTTATTTCACTTTCTAGAATTTTTAAAATTATTTTAATTGTATTTTTTGGTATGTGAGTATTTTTTTTTATATTTTTTAAATTTTTTTACGGTTGTTAAGTTTTCTTGGATTTTTAAAACTATTTTTATTTTTAATGTAATTTTTGTACTTGTTATAAAATAATTATTTTTTTTAAGTACAATATTATTTATTGTTAAGCTTTCGGGAATTTACCAAATATTTGTTTTTCATTATATTTTATATTGAATTTATTATTATGTTTTTTATTTCTTTGTCTTAAAATAATATTTGTATTATTATTTGTTTTAATTCAACTTTTTGTTTAAAAGATTGAGAGTATTTAATTTTTTTTCTAAAGAAGAAAGACTTTTAATGTTTGCTGTTTTTTTAATTTTTAAAATTAGGCCTTTCGGATTTTCTTTCGGAAAAGTCCAGAATTTTTCTGTTCGCTTCAAATTATTAATATGAATCAGATCTTTCAAAAACCAGGGGTGATATAACGGATTAATTTTGATTGGGTGTGGGTATCGTTACGTTATTCATTTTCAAAAATTATAACGCTATTGAAATAGTTTCGTTATCCCAATTTTTAAAAGTAACCATTATTTCCAGCTTTGATGCCTTAAGTTATAACGAATAATTATTTTGTATATTTATATTGTTTTTGAGACCAAATTAATATTTTCTAGAATATTTTTAAAGTCTTTAAAAATTGTAAAACTAAAACAAAAAATTATAGAATTTAAAAAAACTATGGAAATTTATGCTGTTATTTTTTTGTTAAATTTAATTTTTTACCCTATCAGAATTTTGAAAAATATTTTAGAAATAACAAATAAAACTAACAAATTATAATTAAAAAACATTTTTTACAATCAAATTATATCAAAACATTTCAGATAAAACATTAGTGCCTCTATAACTTTCAAATAAATAAATATTTCCAAAATTAAAAATCATAAAAATTAAAAAAAAAAATATAAACGTAAAGTATTAAACAAAAACATAAAAATATTAATTTTAAAACAAATTTTAAAAATTACAATACTTTTATTTTAATGTTGGTTTTTTTTTAAAATAAAATATGCAATTTATGAATGAAAAATCTAAAGCTTCATGGCTAAAAATGTTCATTAATATCATAGACAAATAATGAATAGGAAAACTTTCAGAGTCTTATATTTTCCACTGAAACCGAAACACATTACTAGAGCAAATAAAATACTTTCTCAATGCAAATATTACAAATAGTTTTTCTATGTTAATTTGGGAACAAAATCGGGCTTGGTAATCGTTACGTTTGCCAACCCTGATGCAACCCTATGCGGAAGTGTCTTTAGGAAAGTTTTTTTAAAAACATTTTATAAAATAACCCTTAGGAGTAGACTTTCTGGTTGTATTCACACTCTTAAGGGTCTTAATAGAAAAAAGCTTCAAGAACTGAAGGCAGCGTGGTTTTTTTGTGACAAACATACATTGCTGATTCAATTAATAATTTGTCAACAAAATTTTTGTTTGTGAGGAATTTTAATGTTTTTTATTCTAATTTTTTAAATTTAAATTATTATGTTATTTTTGAATATTTAATATTATAATTATTCTTGCTTCAGTTATTGATGGTATTTGTTGCTTTACTGAAGGATTTTCTTTTTTAATCTATTTTCATCTGACAATTTGACTACTGTCAAGATTCCACTTCTAACGATACAACATATCCTATATTCACTATTCAGAATATTACTAAACACCATCAAATCTAAAAAAATCTGACCCTTATTCGAGTAACCTTAAATTTGCTTAAATTCTGATCATATCATTTTCAAATTGAAATAATATAGAATAATATCAACCCTCAGTCTATAGTTGCGAGAACAAGATCACGTAGCACATGCGAAGTGTAATGCATTAAGTATATCACGAATATAAAATGCTCTTCGTTTACCTCATCACGTAGGATAGTATGGATAACACCTTATCTTCTTGGTTATACAATATTCAGAAGTCAAAAAATGAAGGATTTGGGCGACTAAGGAATTTTATGGACCTTTTAATGAGAACAACATATGACCTACTGAATACTAGCGTCTTTTAAAAAGGATGATGTAATAACAAAATCCTTTTCCATGATGATCTCCGGAGACACATGATGTTCTTTGAAATAATCTCAAAGGTATATAGAAGGAAAAAGATGATGCAACTCAAGGATGTGTTGTATGATATTACCATTGATGCTCATAAATTTTAAAAGAACAAAAGGTAAGTAGATTTGTGTCCAATTCAATTTTCACCCCTCAATATTTGTGTGAGAAAAGAAACAGTAATAGCACATATGAAAAAGGATGATGCAATAAAGAAGTCCTCTAACAAGGACGCGTGGTTTTACAAAGGTATTCGATTGATGGGATGATGCCATGTTGATCGCGATGGAATTTCTAAAATTCAATTGAAGTACTACAAGCGTTACAACAAACCAAAACGACCACCCATAATAAAATCTGTCTCCAAGCGCCACATCACGTTCGTTCAATTCACAGTAAAAGGACACCTAAATTAGCGAACGTGCCGCAATAAACGTCTCTAGAGAATGCATGATGTAATTAACAACCTTGACGTCAAAATGATTTAGTAATGCATGGGAGCTGCCAACGAGACAGTCAGTCAGAGCTGCTATGCAAGCAATAGCTCTTATATCAACTATTTTATATGGTGTGTTTTATATACAGCACAGTGAGTACAGTAAAGACAGACATGTTTGATGAATTGACAAAAGAAATTTTATTTCACAGTCGATCCGATCTTCTATACCGGAAACATCACTTCGTTCATGTATTCCTCATCATACGTTTCAGTTTCAGTTCAATCAAAATCGTTTCACGTTAAATGACGTTAATGATTTTGCAAATTAATTTAATTGCTTGAAATTGAGATATCAATTTAATTGGGGCAGCATTTTCGGGCTTCGGGTTTCATTTCAGCTCTACTATTCAATTTCAGGTTGTTGTGTTTTTTCTTCGGCTTCTTACATCAGACAAACTGTAGTGAGTAGATGAACTTGAAACTTTTAGGCTATGACGCTATATGACTAGTCGATTTAATTATAATGAGGAAGTGCACACGCAGTGTATTCTTCGAGGTTAATTATTGCATCAGTTTCAAATATTCATAACGTCTTCCCAAAAATAAAAACCCTATAGGAGTAACATGAGGAAATTTCACACCTGAAAAGAGATCAGATCGAATGAAGAAGAAGAAAGAACCAGTAAAAAATAATTTACCTCAATTTAACCTCACATGCATATTAAAACATATTAAAATCCTATTAGCCAACCTCCGAAAGACGATGTGCAACAACCCATTAAGTAATTAATGAAGACATAAAAGCAAGGAATGAATGCCAGCCAGTCATCCAGCTAGCAAGCAAGTAAGCTCAACCAAAGAAGACGAAACGAAGACAAGATATGAGATGAGTTGAGTTGAGTTAAGAAAACACAAGAATCGCTTGTTACCAAGCCCTTAAGTGAACACCGACAACATATAAATCTGACTAGGACAGTCCATGCGAAATAATAAAGGTGTGCTTTGTTTCTCTTCTGTTCTGTCCTGTCCTGATGATGCTTTGCTTTTGGCAAATAACTATAATGACGACAACGATGACTTCAGACTGCATAGTGGGATTATCCGATTCATGTTTAGTTTTGAATATTATTACAGAATTGTATTGACAACTATCGAAACCGAACAAATTATGACATACATTGTTTGCTGCCTGTACTTTTTAGTAACAGATCTTACGAAATAGAATAGAATATGAATGTAGTTACAAAAGAAATAATACGGCCCTAAGCCCTCTTTGAACGTTAAGCTCTTAGTACTAGCTCTTAGACTTAACCCATAAACTAACCTTTTCTGAAGCTGCCTGATTGTCTGATACAGAAACTTTGTCAGATTTGATGGATATGTTCACATTTTCTTCTGAGGATTGGTCATGGATCTTATAAGTGACAAAAACTTCTTAGTATTCCTGGAGGTTTTCCATCTGTGGATCAACTGGGTTTTAGATACTGAGACTATCACGTCGATCGGCTAAAGCTGCTGTAGATGATGTTAAGCTGGTGATGCGACCACATGGAACAAATAATTTTGTGGCTTTGTTGAGAGAATCACAGATGTTTTTTCGGCAATGTGTGACAACAGGTTGACCGATTCTCCTCAATGAAGTCGCTGAAGATTCTTCTCTCCGATTTTGGTGATGTGTTGATGGAGGGCGATTATGATGGTAACTCCCTAAGGATGTTAACGCTTCAAACAGTGCTGCTGAGAATGTTTTAGCTGGCAAGTTTGAAATCAGGTGAGCTTTCACAGTTGTTTTTGATTATTGTTGTTGTATCTTAGTTTAATGTGATGCTATCAAAGTATCGAAGAGTTTAAAAGTTATGGACCATCTCAGCAGTCATGCTGAAACAGCTTTGATCCCAACGCTATCCGATTCCTTACACATTTGTTGAACCTTTCAAATATCCAACGAAAATTCCCAGCATCTGGAAACAGCCAAAATGGTGTCAATACTGAAGCCCAAAAAGCCAGCTATTACCTTCCAATATCACTGTTGTTTGTTGCCAAAACCTTGGAGAAACTAATCGTTGGCCGAATAACAGAGGACATTACGCTGGGTCAACACGGCTTCCGAAAACCGTCGACAAAACCATCCTAGAAGCCACGAGCTTTGCATTCGACAAGATCCACATCCTTCTCCAAGATATTCTAGAGACGACGATTAGAAACAACTGCAAAAGATGGATTCTCTACTAGAGAGACAGGCAATCATTTGTAGAGTTTCGAAAATGAAAGTCGAACTACAGAAACCTGAAATAAGGAGTGCCTCCTTCGCTCTTCAACATCTACATAAGCAAACTTCCCCTTCCATATCGATATTATCTCATATTCAGCTGATTGTACGATCATGATTTCCGGAAAGATCACAATTTAATTTCCAAGCCTAAACCACAAAGAAAGATTTGGAATGATCTGAGCACATCACTCATTGAACACTTTGACCATTCTTTCAAAGCGACAATATATTTCCGGAATGTGACTACAAGTCAAGACACTTCACACAGAAGCTGTAACTAACGCAATCAAAAACTATAGTGATAACATCTTCCTTTGTGGACAAATAAATGCTAGAAAGCTTTCCCAACCTTCAAAGATCAACAAGAACTACTCTTGCTCAACTAAGATCCGGCTGAAGCAAGAAACTAAACAGGGTTAAAGTCTCATAAATTTCTATTGTTATTTTTCAGACATCAATTCTGTGGCTCCTTAAATTTGTGGTCAGCCTTTATAAAATGGAATATTACGAAGTATATGTAAAATTAAATTAGAAAACTGAACACTGATGAACTTTTTATAATGAGGCTTATAGTTTGACGTCATGAGAAGGTTTAAGCTTTGAGAGGAAAAAGTGACAACAGGAGAATTTAAAATCGATGGTCATCACTTTTTTATCTATTTTAAACATGCTTACGACTACATCATTAGAGATGAGCTATATTCTGCAATGATGGAACTAGGCATCCCTAAAGGACTCATCCTACTATGTCAGTTGCAGAGACGAAAAGTGTAGTTCAAGTGTCGGAAGCTTTTAACACCAGACAAGGTTTCAGACAGAGAGATGCACTTTATTGTGAACTGTTTAATGTATGCCAGGAACTCATTGTTCGAAGAGCTAACATCAGAACATCCAGCAGCATAATAATTATTTGTTTGCAGTATACCAATATACGAAACGTCGATTTTCTCGAGTTTCTTATAAGATATTTGAATTCTGAAAACAGGAAAATGATTCTTAAGACTCTAGAGTTCAGCATGAGCAAACAAAACAATTTGTTGTTTTCTTTTGTTAGATTTCTTATAGCAGATTTATTCTATATGACTTTTTGCTTGCTTAGAGAAGAATGATTTAAGAGCTCTCAAACAATACTTTTCTAAGTCGAGAAGTCTGAGAAGAAAGAAGACTTCTTAAAGAAGTTGTGTGTTTACTGGGAGTTAACACCTAAAATGACATCAGTCAAGAGATCAAAAGGAGAATCATGCTTGCTAACCGAAGTGCTAAGTAGAGAGATTCATCCGGAGAAGCACTAAACTAAACATCTACAAAACCCTCATATAAATGAGATGAGTCGTGGACGTTTTCTTAATCAAACAAATATCTGCTTGAGGTATTTAAAAGGAGGATCTTTGCTCCTATGTATGCGAAGAATGAGTGGTGCGTATGATACAATCATGTCTTATATGCAGACTCTAGTATCGTATATAGAGGACGAAGTGTCTAGTATCGTATATAGAAGACGCTATGATTAGACTGATTTGAAGGAGAGCTTACATCAAAAGGAATCACAGGCTGGACCGCTGAGACCGCAAACCGAGAGAGATGGAAACAAATTCTGTGTAGATTCTGAATCGACGCCACGGTTCAGGTAATCATCATATGTGTGTTTAGTTTGAATTGGATCCGCAATAGGACGCTGATAAATTTAGCGTATCTATCATTTATCTATGATAAGATGTTCAATATCTCATTAAAGATCTTAGTACTGAGTAAACGCTTCTCCCAATAGACCTATCTTGTACGGGATAATTATATTCATATACAAATTATCCTTTTCTATAATCCATATATTTCCAGTCGAAAGTCTTTTGATCACTAAAAAGTATACAAATTACTAAACACCCAACCATCAAGATCACTGTATACGTCAAGTATCCCATATCAAATAGAGTATATTAAATGAAACCAAAAATCAGATGATTCGAGTGAAGAAAAAAAAAGTTGAACTGATGAATGAGTGACGGGGAATAAGATGCCTGTCCGTCCGTTTGTCCAACTACCGAGAGTTATATCTCGTGGCGTGTAATAAATCCCCATGAAATTTATTTCAATTTCTTCAAGAGCCACTTTAAATGCAACAAAGTAGAGATTTTGAAAGGAAAATTATGCGGCAGGCATGCGAAAATCCGAATCACAATGTGAAATTCATCACAACACAATCACAATTGTTGTATCATTTAAGATTCCATATAATTTTATTTAGATGTGTAGTGCAGATAAATTCATCCACTCTATACCACTTACTACACTAGCCTCAACTCGAAACCGGAAAATGCTCTTTTTTTCTGCTTGGTTTGTTCTTCATTCAGTCAGACTATCTCAGACATACATCTATCTTCACTAACTAACTATCTACTTCTTTTTTTTTTTTTTTGTTCATCTATCTATCTATCCCTCTATCCAGCCGACCGACTAATCTTCTTCTTTTCTGTATCTATAGTCGAACTCACATGCCGTGATGATGATGATTGTGAGTGATGCTGCGCGGATGCTTTCGTGTTGGTTTTACATGTTTGTTCTTGATGGCGAATTAGCTAGCTCTGCTCTCAGCGCCTAGCAACAGTCAAGTCGTCATCACAGCATCGCCGCTACATGTAATGAGAAATCAATAGGAGGAAATTAGAACATCAAGGTGGGAAATGAAATTAATTTTCCTGGTATGTATTGACTTTACTCGTTGGTTGGATGGATGCTGCGCTGGTGCTGGATCGATGAACGCTTTTCGAAAGTAGTTAGTTTTCTCGTCTCGTTTAGATTTATGTGCTTTTATCTTTTTGTTTCTCCTACTCATTAAATCTAATTCAAAGAGATAAATAGAAATGAAATTCAAATAATAGGTATTCAACTCTCTACTCTACTCTACAGTGGCTTTGGTAGTTTGTTTGGCTTTGATATAGTCAACCAACTTCTTTTTTTTCGGATTTTTTTTTTTTCATTTGTTCAGTTTTGTTGTTACTATGGAATTTTTGTTAAGTATAATTTTAGTCTGTTGCCAATTTCAGTAATTGTATGTGAAACTGAAACGAATGAAAAACTGCATATGACTGTACCTATGGTTAGTATGAGCCAGGCTTACATGAATGTGTTTTAAGTAGATGTGATTGTTGAACGTTGAACTTTTCCGGTTTAAATTACCTTTTTTCTCAGCCTTTCTTATGTCTGGTTTACTGATGGTTAACCGGCTTCTTAACACTAATTATTTTAAAGAAATTTTAAATTATCTTGTGGGTTTCTCTTCTTTGGTGTGACTCATTGGGTCTTTCGGATGTTCATACTTTTTTGTCTCAATTTTATAAGAATTCTAAAAGAATCAATGTTTAAGGAAATTAATGCTTCCGGAAATTAGCTCCATTGTCTCGCATATCAAATTTATAGACATTGACACTAGGAAGCGCTTTTTTCTGAACAATAGATATTAGTTATTGAATATTTTCTTCATTTAGGGGTATAACAATGAACGGGGAAAGGAAATTTAAAATATCATAAACTTAAGATTGTTGGGTTTTGATGAAATTCAAGAATTCTGTAAATTTGACTCTACAAGTTCTCCTTCATTTAAAAAAGCAACCAAAACATTGAACTCAATTCTTCCATGTTCTTGTCATTGTTGAATAAATAAAGTATGGGTAAGTTCTTTTACTGTTCTTTTTGTGATAGCATTTGCATTACAAGTTTAATTGTGATCAACTCGAGAAAAGCTGTTTACGTAGTCCAACGTCGTTTTTGGTTGAGATGTTTTCTGTGATGCTATGCATCATCATATCTCAACGAATCTATGAGACAGGAAGTCCTTCTCCGACTAAACGTAAGATCTACAAGACACTTTTAATACCTGTTCTGATATATGGAACCGAATCGTGGACATTGTCAGAATCAGATAACAACCTGTTAGAGGTATTTCAGAGAGAAGTACTGCGTGTGATTTTTGGGCCTATCTGTGAAAACAACGAATGTTAAATTCGTTACAACCATGGGATATATCAGATATCGTTCAAAGAATATAAAAGCAACAGAAGCGAAGGCTAAGGGCATGTTCACCCATGCATAACGAGGCGAAGTTGAGGTCGGCAAAGGTCGACTCCCTAGAATAAAACTTAACATCAAAGAGCCTCAGTACTGAAGGACAATAGCTTTGGACCGAGCGACAAGCGATTGGTAGAATAGAATAGGAGAATATGTACGAGAGGATGTGGGTTCAATTCCCATCCCCACAAACCGTTGTTTTTTTTTTTTCTGTGACAAAGTCCTATAAGGAATATCAGTGTAAAACTTAAATAGTAGAAGAAATTTCTCCCTTAAAATACATCACATATCAAGAAATTATTAATGTGTTAAAAAAAAATATAATATTTAAAATAAAAGTATATCCTTGTAATAACTCCAAATTACTACAATAATTCAAGACCCTGAATAGCATTGAATTATTACCACTTCCAGAGCAAGGAAGGAAATTATCTAAAGACATAGACAAGATAAAGTTATAAAATCAATTTCCACTCAATTAATAACATGATTTATAAAGCAACCGGCTTTTGATCTCAAATCATAAATATTGAATAGAATGGTATCATTACGTTTCATATATATCGTGTGATCGTATGATGTATCTTAAAAGAGGTGTATGATGTATTATAGAAGCTATATCAGTATCACATCACAACTTCTTCCCATATAACCATAAAATTTCTCATTGAACTTATATTAATCACGCCAATTTCCAACTATAGATCATAGACATTCAAGTCACAATGTGTCTGTATAATTAAAAGCAATTTAAACGCATTTATATACTTCGGTTGGTCGAACGATCGATCGATCGATGGTACACGTTCACAGTACTGATCTTTCTTATGTATCTTAAATTCAAGCTAGTCAAACTGGCGGGCATAGTGGCTTTGATGCACTCGAGGGAAAAGTTGGTGTATTTTTTACTAATCATTTAATTGAAATGGGTAAATTACTTACAAATGTGGGGAAAATTCTTACGTGGGAGATGTAGGTTTCCTATCTTTTTATAGAAATTTCTGATTCTGGTTTCAAGATTCAATTTTGTTTTTCTTACAATATGGATTTTGTTAAACGAAGAATCTTGAAAGGAGTCAGAAAATGTATTTGGAATTAATTTCTGGTAGATAAATATGTTCGAAGATTCGTAACATGTTATAAATAATATAGATGGGTATCCTTTGATATTTGAGAAGGAAATTTTGGATTATGTTTCTGGGTTTATCGCATTTTTATAAATATTTATATATTTAAGTAAAATTCTAAGAACTCCCTCAAAACAACCAATACCAGCAATATTAAAAAAATATTTAAGTGAAATTTCAATGAACAAATATTGAATATTGTTAATAATTAAAAAAGGAAGTCGCTTTTCATTATCAATAAAAGCTAAATAAAAAAAGAACTCTTAAGTTAAAAAATAAATAATAATTAAAACTCCAACAAAAATACAACGAAAACTTTTAATACAAATATTTAAATACTCGTATTTCGTAAGAAATAAAAATAACATTTTGTATAGGATTTATTAAAATACATTTTTAGGCTCAGATATTGATTTTAACTATCAATTGTTTGTGAAAAGTTTGTCTAAAATATTAATTTTTTAAATGCACTTCCTTGTAAAGTTCTTTGGAAAGTATATAGTAGAAAGGAATTTGGAAATTATATTTTAAACAAAAAATTTGAATAACTTTAAAAATTCATGTTTTTGTTAATATGTTTAAAAAACTTGTGTTATGTTTTTTTCAATATTCCTCAAACTCAACAAACTAAAAATTTAAAAATATTAATATAAAAATAATTGATTTTTTTTTTTTGTGTCTTGTTTTTAATTTAAAAAAAAATAAAAGTTCTTTAGGATGATTTACTTAAGTTTTATAGCTCTTTGTTGTTTGAAATTCTCCTTTAGCATATAAAAATGTTCCTTTAGCATTCGAACATTTGAAAAATTCTATAACTATCGGTTATAAAATTAAAAAAATATTTTGTAATATTTGAAGTTTATATTTTTAAACATTTTGCAATGATAAGTAATAATTTAATGATTTATATATTTGTATTTATTATTTGTATATTTATTTTTTATAAAAAAAAGGTTGAATTGAATTAATACTTTTATTACGATGTTTAATTTTGTTTTTAAATTTAACAAATATTGCAGGAAATTTAATTGATATTTATAGAAATCAAAATCATGAATTATCTTTAATTTTTTTTAAATATAAGAATTTTATATTTTAAAATTGTTTGATTATTTTAAATATTAAAATAAATCAAATGTAAATGTTTCTAAGTTTTAATACTTTATTTATTAATTTATTTTTATCTTTTCAAATTAAATAAAGAGTTTTCTTAAAGTTTTAAATTTTATTTGTATAGGCATAAATAATTACGTTCAACAAAAAAAATATTTTTTTTTTATTTTTCATATTCCAATTTTAAATTTACAAAAAAAAAAAGAATAAACAAAAAAAAAAAAATTAAATTATGATTTTTTTTGGATAATCCAAAACTTAAGAAAATCTTACATTTAATTTAAATATATTATGGTTTTTTAGAATATTATGAACATTAAAATTATTATTATATTAAAATATGAAAACATATTTTTTTAACTTTTATTTCTAATTTAAAAAATGTAATCAAATTTAATATTATTTACAT
>JXPG01000345.1:9008-21762 GCA_001015175.1 Megaselia abdita | reverse complement strand
TTCTAATGTGATTTTGAAATATTTCAATATTAAAAAAAAACCGTTTTTATTATTAACGATTTAATAAATATTAAAAATATTCTATTATTATCAATTCTAAAAAATATATGATATTATTACGTATTAGTACTTTGGAACAAACTTTTAATTTTTTATTAGTTTTTGTTAAGGTAATATTTTTATATTATTTAATATCTTTTGTTTTTTACATATATTTTGTTATTTTTTTTTGTTTAATTATTTTCTATTTATATTTTCTTGTTCGTTAATATTTATTTTCTTTTTAGTTACATTTTTTTTTAATTTTTGTGTTTAATCTGTGTTTGTTTTTTTTTTTTAGTGATTTCTTGTTCGATTATAAAGTCTTTTTTTCTAGTTTTAAATGTTTGTGTTAAAAATTTGTGATTTTCTTGTATTTTTCTGAATTTTATGTTTATATATATGTTTATAAATTTTTGTGATATTTGAGTATTATTTTTATATTATTTATTGTCTTCTTTTTGAATTGTTTTTGGTTTGTATAGAAATATTTTTTTTTAATTTTGTTTGTTTAATTATTTTCTATTCAAATTTTCATTTATTTATTTCCATTTTAACTACTTTTTTTTCATACTTTTTTTAATTTTTTTTTTTTTATTTTTGAGTTTTTTTATTGATTATTATAAAGTCTTTTTTGTGTTTTATATTTATGATTTTTTGTATTCTTCGGGATTTTATGTCATTTGTCTTATTTTTTTTTTTTTTTAAATTAAATGTTTGTGATATTTTTGTGTTTCTTAGTATTATACGTTTTTATTCTTTGATAATGATATTTGTTTAGTTCTTCTTTGTTTTGTTTTTTTTTTTTATTAAATTTTTTATTATTTCTGATTTATTTTTAAGATATTTGTTTGGTTTAATTTTGTGTTATGTTCTTTTTTCTTATTTTCTTAGTATATTTGTTTCTATTTTGTTTATGCTTGTTGGTATTTGTTGTTTTTTTTTTTTAGATTCTATATAGATTTGTTTTTATTTTGTTTATTTTAATTTGTAAAGGCTCACTATTTAAATAAAAGTACGTAAGGAAGTTTATTATTATTGGCTTTTTTGTTTAATTTGCAAAACAAAATAAATAGTAGATTTTGAACAAAAATAACCAGTAAAATTAAGCAAAGACAATACTAAATCCTAACATAATAAAAAATACTAAATTGCAAAAATAATACAAAATAAAAAACTAAAATGAAAAAAGTCCTCAATAATTAAACAAATTATTTTAATATTAAATTTACAAGGAATAAAAAACGAACAAACATTAAAAAATAAATAATTTATTAAGGATAAAAGAATTTAGATTTGAGTTAATTCTCAAAATTAGTTTTCTTATTTAAGACATTATTAAGAAATCATAATTGAACAAGAATATTTTATAAATTAATATCCACAATAGTTTTTAGAGTTTTTATTAAATACTAATAATAATATGTATTCGCTTTGTCCGTCTGTAAACATTGTCAGATTTTGAAATACGATACCTAATCTGACTTCTCCAAACTTTTATTAACAGAATTATGATTGGTCGAAACCAGATGGCGCTAGAGCTCAATTTCAAACTTCCATTTTAAATTTTAGTGAAGAGAATATAATCCGATTCTCAAGTTTGATACCGCTTTTTAAAGGTACTGATGAAAGCTTCTAATCTTATAATCACTTCTTTTTGGAAGTGCAATGACGTAGGGAAGCGAAAAACTGTTAAATGACATATACAAATAATACAGGTTAGTGCATAATTTCGCTATCGAATCGTGTAAATAATGTTTTAGGTACTAATAAGGCTTCATGCCAGGAAAAACCGTCGAAAGACAAGTCGACATTCACCATCTATGACAATTGAACTGATGCCAAGATTCGTGAAGCTAATCATGCCAGTTTTGGAACCAAAATCGTTATGTTAAAGGGTGGACCAAAAAGTTTGTGTGCTGAATAAAAAAGTGAAACAAATACCAGACAATACCTTTTATGCTTTGTTATAATCTCAAAAATTCAAGATCTAGATCAATTCAATGGAGTCAAATCGACTGGAAAATTGTTAACAGTGCGATCACACCACAAGCAATTAAAACTATATAGACAGAAAAAAATTGATTCAAACGATCGAATGCGGCGGCATCGATTCTACTCTATAAACCGACCGACCGCATGTAAACGTGTTTGTAATATATGTCTGACTACATGTAAATGTAATGTATGTATGTCTATACACTACGTTAGTGTAGAGTGGAGTAGATATTGTTGCAATGCTAAGATAACGATGTGATATAATTTTTTTATGAATCACTTAACATTGCGGTCGGTTCGAACGGGTTGGTTGGTTAGTTTGCCGGGCCGGTTAAATGAAAAATTCAAATGGAAAAAACCTACAGAACACAAATCTACTAGACATGCTGTCGTTCTTAATTGCTTTCTGTACATTTTTTTTTCTTACTTAGTTTAAAGATTATATACAGTGAGTTTTCTATATATTCTGTATAGCAACCTAGCCAGTTGTTCTATGAGAAACTGTAGGCAAGCCATTGGTGTGCACTCTTAGAGATCTATACAGAAAAAGATCGAGACAGGGCTGGATGGATGGATGGATGGATACGGATAGATGGAACACCGCCAGCTTTTCAGTTAAGTATTCAGTTAATGTGTATTGTGCACATGGTTATTATACTTTAATGGGTGTTTATGGACTAATTGATCATTCTCAATGAGTTTTCACTGAACGGATTCATTGTCATTGCCAGAAGACTGACGTATTCAGTAGGAACAAAAAGATTTATTTTGTTTCTGTTTTTTTTTTTATATATTTAAATATGAGGATATTTGTCATTTTGCACTTTCTGTACCTGTTTGGATTTTCAAAGAAAGTGAATCACATTTTTAGTCATTTGGTTTTGTAAGTGATTGATGGTTTTATTAGTGCGAATGTTCTTAAATTATCTTTGAAGTATATTAGAATAATATTGAAATAAGAGGATTCATTTCATAAAATAAAAATATTTGGAACTAGAAATTAGCATAAAGATTATTGGAAGTTTCTTAACAAAAAAATAATTCTTTAGTAATCACATTTTCAGTTTCAAATTTTTAAAGAGATAAAGATAAATTCCTTTGTTGTGATTTTCACTCTCGATTAGAAAATGAGTAAATATACTTAAAAAAAAAAAAAACTAAATAATAATAATATTATTATTAATATATTATGTTAAGGAATGTTTGCTTCCTATGCTCTTCTACAACAGTGCTCTAGATTTCCTCGAATATTAATTTTCTATACCTTTAATTTTAAAATATTTTGTAAATATTTATTTCTAAAATTATATTTAATATTTTAAAATACGTAAATTTTGCTAAATTGCTGAAATTAAAGATGTTACTTTAATTTTTATTAAAAAAATACATACAATTGTTTTATTTTAAGACAATTATATTTATTTTTGAAAAATCTTACTAAAATATTTTAAACCTTTTCATAAAATATTTGTTTTTTTTTTTAAATATAATTTGTTTTTTGCTCAGTTTCTCTTTTAAAGTTAAAGTTTAAAGTTTTCAGTTTCTCTTGTGATTTTCTGTTAATTTTTATTTACTATATTACTTATTGAATTTTATGTTTGAGTTTTTTTTTTTTAATTTTGTTTAGTATTTTTTCATTTATTTAAAACGAACAAATATTAAACAAAATAAATACTAACATTTTGTTTCAATTAATAAATCTATATATTTGCATTCATCAATTTTTTAAAGTATTTTTGTTTAAATAAAAATTTGATGAATTATATTAAACAAAACAAATACTAATATGTAGTTTAATGTAATAAATGTTTTTTTTTTTATTTTTTTTTTTTTAATTTTGGTTTGGTTCAAAGTTTGTTTTATGTTTTTTTTTTTTTAATTATTTCACTTTTCTTTTTAAATTTTTAGTATTTTATTATTTTAAATTGTTAATTTCTTTTTTCTTTTTTAATATTTGTTGGTTTTTGACGTTCTATACAGATTTTGTTTAATTTGTTTTTAGAATGGTTTTATAAAGAATAAATGAGTAATAAAGTTTTATGTAATAAATATATTTTCCTGTTTTTCACTTTTTCTTTATTTTTTTTTTTTTTACTTTGGTTTGTTTCAAAGTTTTTTAAAATTATTTCATATTGCTTTTTAAATGTATACAGATTTTGTTTAATATGTTTTTATAGTATTTTTATAAAGAATAAATGAATAATAAAGTTTAATGTAATACATATTTTTTTTTTTTTTCACTTTTACTTTTTTTATTATTTTTTTTAATCTTTGATTTGATTTAAAGTTTGTTTTAGGATTTTTTTAAAATTATTTCATTTTTCTTTTTAAATATTTAGTATGTTTTTATTTTTAATTGAAATTTTCTTTTTCCTTTTAAATTTTTTGTTTCTTTCTTAATGTTTGTTCGTTTTTGACGTTCTATACAGATTTGGTTTAATTTGTTTTTAGAATTGTTTTACAAATCAACATTATCTGATTTTTACCAAATGTTTGGGATTATGTGTAGATTTTTTAAATTTAAATGTTTGCATCAAAACAAAAAAAACACACTAAAAAAAATAAAACAATAATTACAAAATAAAATTAAAAAACATTAAACAAAATAATTAAGTTCTTTCGTCAAGACAATAAATATCCTCAAACATTTTAACAAAAAAAAAAGTATATGAAACAATTTTGCAATAATTATAGAAATTTTTTTAAGAATCGAACTGAAATATTTTTTTGAAATTTGCTAAATTGATTTTCTTTCTATTACTACAAAAATTGTGTAGTTTTAAAAGGGAAACATAAGAAGTCAATTAAAAAATATAATATATAAAACAATATATTAAAATTAGCATTTTTATTATTACAATAAAATATTCCAATTTAAATATTTTCAAAAACATATTGTTTTATTGAAAAATAAATAAAATTAAAAAAATAATGATCCGTTTTACTAAAAAACTTTTGACTAAAAAAAAAAAAATTAAAAGAAACTTCACTTTTATAAACAATTACGTTGATATATAAAAGTGTTCATGATTTATACACATAAATTTAATTGTAAAAAAATAAAATTAATTATAATAGATATATAATATCTATACAAAAAATATACTTATTATATTAAAAAACATTGTATTATAAAAATAATTAAATGTTCTCATACAACTCTAAGTAACAAAAACTCGTCGCAAAACTGTCACATGATAGTCGTGCGACATAGTTGTCTCGAGAATCTTCTATAACTAAGAGGACACAATGATATCATAAAGTGCATCACAAATATATCTTTATATCAATTGCGAAGGGACACCTCGTCATGATGTGATACCAAAAATACAACAATGCGATAAACTTTAAGAGAGTCTCTGTAACGACTTTACGACATAACACAATGCTGGATTCTGGAATTGAAGACTAAATCTTAAAAGTAAAAATTATGTCACAATACTATCTCACTTATTGTCAGTATAATTCAAAGACATCAGAATGATATGAAAAATATATCATTATTTCTTTTAATACCAACAGTTTTCTTGTGACTTTAGAATGATATCACAGTGACAACTATCAGAGTTAAGATAGAGACAACATTGCTTGACATTTCGTTATAATTAATAATAAAACTGTTTTTTAATATTTTATAATCACCTTAGAAAAAAATGTAAAATAAAATTTATTTTGTTTTTTTTTTTAAATTAGAAATAAAGGCTTTAATTTTTTTTTTAATTATATTTTAATGGTTTTTTTAAAGATTAAATCATAATATAATAAACACTTTTTTTTTTAATCTATAAAGTATTTTCAATAATATTTTTGATTTAAAAATATAATACTAAAAAACATCATCATATTTATTAAACAAATTGTCTAAAAAATCTTAATTATTTATAAAATTATTATTTATATATCATAAACATTGTTTAATAAATATGATGAGAGATTTTTGTTAATTTTTGGAATATCCAAAAAGTCAATATTCTTATTTTTTTAAAATGATTGTTCCCATTATAAATTTAAAAGTAATTAAATGAAAAAAAAATGGATTCTTATGTTTTGGAACTTAAATTTGTTCAAAAATAAATATAGATTTTCAAAAACTTAGAAACATTTTTTAAATTTGAGTTATTTTAGTATTTAAAATAATCCACGTTTTAAAAATATAAGGTTCTTATATATAAAAAATATTTGTTTTAAAATTAAAAGATAAGTCATGAACCATGATTATTGGAATTAAAAGTATATATTTTTTTGTTTTTTTTCAATAAAAATCTAATTTAAAAAATACTAAAATAATTTCTTGTAATATTTTTTTAAATTTAAAAATAAATTAAATATGGATAATAAAATTATTAATTTAATTCAACACATTTTTTAATGTAAAATAAATATTTAGAGTTTTAAAAACAAAATTAATTAAATTATTACTTATCATCAAAATGTTTAAAAATAAAAATTACACAAATTTGGAAATGCTAATATATATTTTATAAAAGAATTGTTAGAGCTTAAAAATGTTTTAAGTTTTAAGGTTTATTTAAAAAAAAAATAATTATTGTAATGTTTTTGAAATAAAAAAAAATTAATATGGATAATAAAATTATTAGTTTAATTCAACAATTTTTTTAATAAGAAATAAATATTCAGAGATNTTTGGAACTTAAATTTGTTCAAAAATAAATATAGATTTTCAAAAACTTAGAAACATTTTTTAAATTTGAGTTATTTTAGTATTTAAAATAATCCACGTTTTAAAAATATAAGGTTCTTATATATAAAAAATATTTGTTTTAAAATTAAAAGATAAGTCATGAACCATGATTATTGGAATTAAAAGTATATATTTTTTTGTTTTTTTTCAATAAAAATCTAATTTAAAAAATACTAAAATAATTTCTTGTAATATTTTTTTAAATTTAAAAATAAATTAAATATGGATAATAAAATTATTAATTTAATTCAACACATTTTTTAATGTAAAATAAATATTTAGAGTTTTAAAAACAAAATTAATTAAATTTTTACTTATCATCAAAATGTTTAAAAATAAAAATTAAAATATTACTCAAATTTGGAGATATTAATATATATTTTATAAAAGAATTGTTAGAGCTTAAAAATGTTTTAAGTTTTAAGGTTTATTTAAAAAAAAAAATTAATTATTGTAATGCTTTTGAAATTAAAAAAAAATAAATATGGATAATAAAATTATTAGTTTAATTCAACAATTTTTTTAATATGAATAATAATATTTCAGAGATTAAAAAAATTAATTAAATTATTACTTATCATCAAAATGTTTAAAAATATAAATTACACAAATTTGGAAATGCTAATATATATTTTATAAAAGAATTGTTAGAGCTTAAACAGGTTTTAAGTTTTAAGGTTTATTAAAAAAAAAATTATTGAAATGTTTTTTAAATTTAAAAAACAACAATTTTTTTAATATAAAATAAATTATTACTTATCATCAAAATGTTTAAAAATAAATATTAAAATATTACTCAAATTTGGAAATACTAATATATATTTTATAAAAGAATTGTTAGAGCTTAAAAATGTTTTAAGTTTTAAGGTTTATTTAAAAAAAAAAATTAATTATTGTAATGCTTTTGAAATTAAAAAAAAATAAATATGGATAATAAAATTATTAGTTTAATTCAACAATTTTTTTAATATGAATAATAATATTTCAGAGATTAAAAAAATTAATTAAATTATTACTTATCATCAAAATGTTTAAAAATATAAATTACACAAATTTGGAAATGCTAATATATATTTTATAAAAGAATTGTTAGAGCTTAAACAGGTTTTAAGTTTTAAGGTTTATTAAAAAAAAAAATTATTGAAATGTTTTTTAAATTTAAAAAACAAAAATTTTTTAATATAAAATAATAAATATTCATAGATTATTACTTATCATCAAAATGTTTAAAAATATAAATTAAAATATTACACAAATTTGGAGATATTAACATATATTTTATGTTTTTTATGTTTAAAAAATACAAAATTGACTTTTTTATAATCAGTGGGATAGTTAGGACATTTTTCAAATGTTTCTAAAGCAAATGCAGATAAACTTCTTTCTAAAGATTTTTTTAATAATTAAAAACAAACAAAATATATATTATTTTTAATATTAACAATTTTATATTTTGAGTTTAGAAGAAAAACTTTGAAAATTTGTAATATATTTTCTTTAAAAAAGGTATGTTAAATTTGTTTAATGCACAATGCTTAAATTTTTGTTGTAAATATTTAAATTATTATCATTAGTAATTAAAATTAAAAACAATTTTAATTTTTACATCGAAAGGGAAGTTTTGAATTAAAAAGATATTTAAGATTAAAATTAATATAGATTTGAAAGCAACACTTTCAGAGAAAGTTGAAAATGTAAATACTCTAATGTCCAATTAGAAAATTAAAATTCAGTACGATTTTAAATTTTGGGAATTCTATTGCATATAAATAAAATTTAATTAAAAGTGAAATGTATTAGATGTATTGGAAAAAGTATCTAAACAGTGAAAACATAAAAAGATAAAACAAGTTTTTAAAATTTTTAACACAAACATTAATTTTTAAAATTATTTCTGTTTAAAATATAATTTAAAAAATATTGTTTGAATTGGAATATTGAATTCCAAATTGAATTTTACTTTAGAAAGAGCTTTACATGGAAATGCATAAAAAACATTTTCAAGATGTGAAATTTTTAATTTTTTGTTACACTAGTTTTTTAAGCTGTTAGTTTTAAAACCTTCAAGGTTTAGTTATGGATTTTTTAATAAATTTTCATTATTCTGTTTAGTTTTATAAATACTTTAAATTTTCAATATTATTTTTTTATTAATGTATGAAAACTATAAATTATATCAATTATATCTTTTTGTGTTCCAAATCTTAAAATTTGTAAAATTTCTATATTTCAGACAAACTTTTCAATTTAGTAATTTTTATTGCTTCTATTCAATTAATAGTTCAAACAATTTCTGAGCCAAAACAATAAATTTTAATAAATCCCATACCAATCTTTTTTTTGTATTTCTTATTTAAAAAAAATAATTGTTCAATTTAATCTTATAATTTCTATGCGAGAGAAGCAGGAAGACAGAAATAGCCTTTGGAATAATCTTGTGACGCCATCTACATTTTTTAAAAAATGCAACTTTCCTTCTTGTTTTTGATATTTCTAAATAAACTCAACGAACATTTAATAGTAAATAATAGTAAAGACTAACGACCTGTCCGAATAGTGAAAACGTTTACCTTGAATAATATTGTTATCAAAAATAAAAAATATCTCCAAAAGACCGTTTAGAAAATTCGCGAGAATATCAGACAATCATAACAAAACCTGAAAAAAAAATTAATTAAAAATTCGAAACAGAAACCAAAAAAAAAAAAAAAAAGAACGCCAAAACATAATATTTATGAATGGAATGGAATTCGGAAATTAATTAACGAATTTTGTGAAGCTGACCGACCAAACCGATGAAGATGAAGAAGTAGGTCCCCCAAAACACCAGTCATCATGACAACATTCCAATTTTATTGGTTTCGATTCGACTCGAATTTTATAGTAATATAATTTCGATGATGTTCAAAAGACACCGACTGGTCTCGTCTGGTCTGGTCTGGTCCGCCGAATAAAATCAAATTAATTTCTCAACTAATGAATGAACACAACGATATATATGATATTGATATTGGCTCTCTCTGATGACTGTGAATGTATATTCATTCCACTCGTTCGTTCGTTCGGTCGTTCGTTCAATTGGCAACAAATGGTCTGCCAGTTCTCAAGTCGAAAGCCTACGTCATTAAATTACATAGTTTACGATCTCTTCTGAATCTGAAAGGATAGACAATCATCATCATCAACTTATAATTAGAGTGACTGTAACCGAAATGATCGCGCTGAAAACGACGTCGCATCGCATCGCTTCGATTCGCACACACACTTTTTTTAATTGGGGGGCTCGACTCTCGTTTACAGCAACTCACATGTTCCAATGTTCCCACACAGAGGTGTTATTGGGGTGTGTGCGTTTCGTGCCCCACACACTCACTCACCGAACAATCTTCGGCAAAGCATTTCATTGTGAATGAATGTGTGACTGTCAGTCAATTTACATAGAAAAAAATATGTACACTTTTAGATTCGAATCGAATCGATGCGTTTCATTGAGAATCACTTAAAGTGTTGTTCACATTTCGTTTTTCTGCAATGTCACATCACATCTATGGGTGTGTTCTTTGCGTAATACTTTACTTTACTTCTGATTTGATTGGAACGGAATGCTGCTTGGAATCAATTGACTTTGTCATAATATTAGGTCAGATTTTTATTGTTTCTGGTTGAAATTTATTTGCATTTTGTTACATTTTCCATACTTTTCATTAACTAGTTTTATAGGAAGAATTTAAAGGAAGAGTGACGGAGTTTTAAGGTATAGTTGAAGGCAGTTATTTTAAATGTTGTTGTGTAGTTTTTGGTGTTTTCTAAAATTACATATTTTTCACCTAAAATTATATAAAGTAAAAATGTAGCCTAATGTGGCTCAAGGTGTAACAGTGATATTAAGGAATTTTAGCTTAATATGTTTTAACAGTGTTTTTATGGAAGTTACGTTGTGAAAAGATTTCGAAGATATCTCTATGAAAATTTGCTCCACTCAAATCGATGTTTTAGAAGGTTCTGTTTTCTTTAATCTATTTATAATTATCTCTAGCATAAATCGTGGAAGATAAATTCTAAGATCTCAAAGGGCCTCGCGAGATATTTCAAGTCAAAGTTGAATTTTGAGGGAAAATTTACCTGTAATAGTGCGTTTACTTTAAAAATGGCTGAGATCTTGTTATTGGCAACACTTTTAGAAATCAAATCCTTGTTACAAAATACAAAAATATGTTACCTATGTCGAATAGAGCGAATTTGAAAATGACCCTAAAATAATATATGCCTTTGATGAAAACCTTCAAGTCAGGCCTTCAGTGAAATCGATATAACTTCTAGATTAGCAGGTTTTATCATGTTCTGTTTTTTTTCATTCGATTTATAATTAATAACCATATAAGATACATTCTTGGAACTCGGTTGATCTCGTGAAATATTTTAAGTAAAAGTAAAATAATGAGAATACAAAACAAGCTATAAATACCTCACATATAATAATAATAATAATAATAATAATAATAATAATAATAATAATAATAATAATAATAATAATAATAATAATAATAATAATAATAATAATAATAATAATAATAATAATAATAATAATAATAATAATAATAATAATAATAATAATAATAATAATAATAATAATAATAATAATAATAATAATAATAATAATAATAATAATAATAATAATAATAATAATAATAATAATAATAATAATAATAATAATAATAATAATAATAATAATAATAATAATAATAATAATAATAATAATAATAATAATAATAATAATAATAATAATAATAATAATAATAATAATAATAATAATAATAATAATAATAATAATAATAATAATAATAATAATAATAATAATAATAATAATAATAATAATAATAATAATAATAATAATAATAATAATAATAATAATAATAATAATAATAATAATAATAATAATAATAATAATAATAATAATAATAATAATAATAATAATAATAATAATAATAATAATAATAATAATAATAATAATAATAATAATAATAATAATAATAATAATAATAATAATAATAATAATAATAATAATAATAATAATAATAATAATAATAATAATAATAATAATAATAATAATAATAATAATAATAATAATAATAATAATAATAATAATAATAATAATAATAATAATAATAATAATAATAATAATAATAATAATAATAATAATAATAATAATAATAATAATAATAATAATAATAATAATAATAATAATAATAATAATAATAATAATAATAATAATAATAATAATAATAATAATAATAATAATAATAATAATAATAATAATAATAATAATAATAATAATAATAATAAGAATAAGAATAAGAATAAGAATAAGAATAAGAATAATAATATCATCATTTGATGTACATGGATGATATTAAGATATATGCCAAAAACAGTTACCAGATCAACACCATGTTAAAACTTCTGATTGATTTCAGCTCTGATAACGATTCCCAAAGGAGTTCACGCCAACGATGAGGGTTATCATGAAGGTGATATTGACATTGAAGGAATGGAGGAAACCGACATCTACAAATATCTTGGTATGGCACAAAGCACAACAACAGCTGTATCTAGAATGAAGAAAACCGTTCTGCATGAGTTCGAGAACAGGATGACAGCTATTCTAAAAACGGAACTGAACGCTAAAAGCAAGGTGAAAGCTATAAATAGTTTCGCAACACCAGTAGTACTTTATACATTCGGAATTCTACATTGGAGTGTGACAGAATTGGAAGCTATCAACAGGCGTATCCGAGTAGTTTTATCTGAACATCAAATGCAACATCGAGCAGCTGAAGTAGAAAGAGTTACTTTGCCAAGGTTCAAAGGAGGTAGAGGAGTTTTAGATGTCAAGAACCTGTATTTTCGTCAAATTTCTTCACTTCGTAAATACTTCTATGATAAAGGTAGAACAAGTCTTCTACATGAGGCAATAATCGAAGCAGATAAGTCATTGTCAGCTCTAGATTTACAAAA
>JXPG01000330.1:559-24796 GCA_001015175.1 Megaselia abdita | reverse complement strand
AAAAAATTTTTTAAATAAAAAAAAAAAAAAATTAAATAATTAAGCTTTTTATAACTATAAATCTATAAATTTTTTTGATTTGTTTTTAATTTTCAAATTTGTAACTTTCAAAATTTGTTAAAAATTCAAAAATAAAACCCCAATAAAACTTTAATTTCATTTTTGTTTATTTAAAATAAAAAAAATAAAAAAAATAATTAAACAAAGATTCTATAAATATAAAGATTTATTATTTAAAAAAAAAAACACTGAAAACTAAAAAATATTTTCTTAATGTGTGTTGCGCACTTTAAAATATGTAAACTACACAAGGAATATGTACTATACAAATTTAAAAATAGGTACAAATACAAAACATTATAATCATGTGAAGCACAAATCAATTATGTACGAAACCCATTGGAAATAGTGCGTAAGTTACTCATTGAAATATGTGGAATATGAACAAAAATTAAAATATGTAAATATTTAACAATAAAATCTGTGTAGCACAATTGTAACGATCATTAAAATGTGTATCACACTTATTTCGAGTGAAGAATATTCATCAAACTAAATATGTGAATGAATTTTACATTTTAAATATGTCTAACTGCAGTTCATTCAAATCTGTGAAAAAAGGAATGCAAATATCATCTCAACACATATTTTCACACTGTATTTTAAATTGGTTTTCTCTCAACAAAAAATAATCTTGAGCTTGAATCAATAACCTAAGATAACCCGTTTCAAAATAATATTTGAAATCTATAAAACATGTGCTCAAATTACCGGTATTTTAAGAGTCATTTTCAATTAAAAAACAATTATAAGCATTTGCTAATAAGCTGCAAAAATTACTGTAACTGGAATGCAAAACGCTTAACAAAGATGTGATAAATTTATCTAATTTCTAGAAAATGAATACAATATACTTTGCAATTCGCTAACGACGCCGTTATTCTAGTAAGTCGTTTTTCTTGTTGGTTTCCGAGGAATACCTGAGCAAATTTTTAGGTTTTCTTTTAAATACCTTTAGTAGTCCATCCGACATTGTCCGATTTTATCAGGGTATCCTTCATTTTAAAGGCCTATCTGAATATTACAAACTACAATTAACCGAATTAGAAATAGGCGATACCAGATGGCGCTTGCGCTTAAAATCTGGAATCTCTTATTTTATTTTTGTTTTTTATTTTAGTTAAGAAAATCTGATCCGATTTAATAGTTTGATACAGTGTTTTAAAGGTACTAATGATGACTTTAAACCCCCATCATTACTTTTTTGAATTACTAAATGCAATGGCGTAAAAACCCTAGTGCTACTACGGAACTATTTATAGATTCATTCATTTAAAATTCCAAAACCCAACATATTCCGAATTTTTAAACATCCTTGACACACGAAAAAGAAAAACTATCATTAAAGAAAAATCTTCTGAACCACATATTAAAATCATATCACAAAACTTCCTCCTTCAGAAAGTAAAATCAAGTAATGCAATTCGAAGCACATTTCGAGATGATTGGCTTCGTGTCGTGTCGATGATTGGAATACTAATAAGCTAATCACTCAATCATCCATCATTTGAAAGCGTGCTGATTTCATTTTCAGTTCTTTTTAGTGTTTCAGAGAATGATTTATCCTTGGGCATTCTTCTAAATTGACAGGTCACCTTTGCACCTGACATTTCTAGTTGAAAAGGGTCTTCTTTTTCGTTAAATAATTTTTCCATTCAAATTACCTTTGCTCATCGAGCTAAAACGGCCAAGAACAAATCATGCATGTTCAAAGAGAACCTTCTTCGTTTTTTGCATTGAAGTTTTTAATGAACTTTAATTAATAATGTAATGATAATTATCTAATTTACATAATTTTACAATATTTAGTTTTAATAACAGTAATTTTTATACCTTATATTATTTAAAAAACACTTTCTTACAAAGTTAATCGTTACAACTTTACGGAAGTATTTAGTGAATATCTAATCTGAAGTGGCTTAGAATGAGCTCCCAAGAGATAACAAATGTGTTAAATAGAAAGTTCAAGGCAATGAGAATATTTAGCCTTCCCATTTGTTTGCTTTTACAGATATACTATAATGTGTAATACAAAGATTAATGAGATGCTTTTCTAAAGTTAGCCGTTGTTTGCGTTTTTAATTAGTAACGATGACAATAGGTGTGTGTTGTTGAAATACTAATTACATCGAAAATATTTTTACGTGTGCATTTCCAGATAATTTGCTGCGTAATTTTGTTTAGTATGTGATTATATTTTCATCTTTTATTTTATAGACTTCTAAGAAACTTTTTTAGCATTTTTTTAAACTCTCCTTATTGCTACGATTTTGATATTCTTCCATTCGTTTTGGAATAATAAATGTTCTATAAGGAAGTTAGATCTAATTAACGGCCTTGATAACAGTTGAACTTGTTTCTAATTTCTATTCTAAAATGGAAAAGTATAAACGACAAAAAACACGTAAAGTAAAAGTTTTATTCATTCATCGAGTTAAACTAGATCAGTCCAGGAAATATCGCCACTTCATTAAAATATGATTCACTACTTCTCGTTTTCAGATGAAAAATATTAGTCCAACTATTTCAATACTGATCAAAATAATTGTACGTGTATAGTGCTTATATTTAAATCTTCAACTTTCATCGATATTGAATACTAAGCACGTATATTTCTTTAACAAGTGCACAATCTCTTTTCCAAATTTGAACTTTAAAGTCTCAAAACTGTATATAATTTTTTTTTTATTGTAAATCTTAAAAAATACTTTATCTTATTTTTCTTAACACTCTTTTTTAAATAAGGTAAAACATTTACTCTTTTCAAACTTTGCTCAAGAATAATGTTTTTGAAGAATAAATTCTATGAAAAAGTAGATTTTTTTGTGGGTTTAAATTTTTTAGCAAATATACTCGTACACTAATTTTTAAACATTTTAAAATATTAATAGTAATTTTAAAGTCACAGAAAAGGAAATTTCGCTAAAACCAACCAACATTTTAAATAGTAAAATTTTAGTGTGTTTTACACTTACTTAAATAAATAGTAATAATTTATAAAAACTTAACAATAATTCGTACAATGATTCGTAGTAGTCAAATTTGCTAAATGTTTGCTATTTTGTGTAGCGAATTTCACTACAAAATTTAAAAAAAAAAAGAAGAAAAGTTACATCACCTGAGTTTGAACTAATGACTGAATAAAAAACTAAAATTTCGCTCAGTGACATTCACTAAAAATTGTAAATTAAGCTATTTCTGGATCACTAATGTTTACTATTAGTAATATATTAATTTTAACATTTTTACTAACTGTAGTTGGTTGGTGTAGGTGCTAGGACTCCCGCCTTCCAGTCTGACGATTCTGAGTTCGATCCTCAGTGCACGCGTCAGAATTTTTCGTAAGAAATTTTCTTTCGTGTGAGTCGGATATACTACCTGACGCCACCCTCGTCGTTGCGATGTTGATGAAATAAAAGGGTACCTCTAATACACTCGTTAAAATAGCAGACAGCTCATCACAGACACTCTTCAGAGGAAGAGGGAAAATACTTTATTGTAAAAGAAATTTAATTTATATTTATTTTTTATTAGATATTATTTTCACACAATTAGGATTTCTTTAGATTTCTTTTTTAAAAGAGAATTCCTTACTTAGTCATCTCATTAATTTACACAAAAAAATTTAAATGACTAAATCCAAAAATATCTCATAATTTTGTGTTAATTTCTAGACAAAAAAAATTAATACAGTTTCCAGCAATTTCCTGTTAATTCAATTTTGTATATATTTTTAGACAAAAAGTACTGATTTTTTAAAAATGATAAAAATTTTTGTGGGTGTAAAACAACCTCATTAAAATTGAAGTATATATTAAAATTTCGAAAAACAGTTTAAACTAAATCTTCAAAAACCATCAAATACCAACAAAAAAAAAACTAAAAATAATGAAAAGTACAAAAATGTATGCGAATTTAAAAAAAAAATCAGTTTAACAACGAAGAATCGAACAAATACCAACACTAATAAAAAATAAACACTAAAAATAAATAAAATACTAACAATTAGTAAAAACAATAAAGAATCACCAAATAAACTCCAAAGCTAAACAAATATTTTAAAAAAAAAACATAAAATAGATTTAAAAAAACACACAAAATAAAGAAGAATTATAAAAAATTTAAAATATAAAAATAATACAAAAATGCTTTCTAAAAATCATGAACAGAAACAAATACCTTATTATTATCTTAAATTCTTTTTTGTTTTATTATTATTATTTATAATCTTAGATTTTTGCTTTTGTTAATGATTAATCTTGTTGTTTTAAATTTTTATGGTAAATCCGTATTTCTTGTGTTTTTTTGTTTAATTTTATTTAGTAGTTTTTGTTAATGTATATTATTTTTTTAATATTTTACTTGTTAATTTTTTTTATATTTTTCATTTTTTTTTGTTATTTTGGTTTTTTATGTTATTTGTTGTTTCATTGCATTTTTTTAACGTTTTTGTTTAATATTAAATCTTTTTTAGTTTTTTTTTTTTGGGATTTTAAATTTTATTCGTAATTTTTTTGTTCCAATTTTTTAGTTTAATTGTTGTTGGTATTTGTTTGATTCTTCGATGTTTTCTTTTTTTATTTCACTCAGAGAAAAACGTTTTAAACGAACAAATTATTTAGTATTAGTTTTTATAAAATCCTTGAATATTAATTGTATTAACTTTTATTTTAAAACATTTTGTAAATATGTATTCTTAAAATTGTTTTTTTTTTTAATTTCTTAAAATACTAAAATTTAAAATGTTGCTTTTATTTTAGAAATGACAGCAAACAATTTAAGACAATTATATTATTTTAAGACTTTATATTTATTTTTCTTAAATTTAGTTTTAAAAAATCTTAATAAAATATTTTTAAATCTTTTAATAAAATAACAAATTTATATTTTAAAATTTTAATTTCCTTTCTTACTCCGATGGAACTCTGGAGTCTTAAGAATCATTTTTCAGAATTCAAATATCTAATACAAAACTCGAGAAAACCGATTTTTTGTTATATATTTCAAACAAAAAAAGAGGTGAAAGCAGTCCTCCCGGATAATTCTTCGTTTTGAGAACAATATTTTTTGAATTCAAGCAATTGTATAAAACACATTCGAAATCATCCTTTTTTTTTCTTAGACTAATATCTAAAATTTCAAAACAAATCTTTCAAAGCGAAACATTATTTTTGTTCTAGAACTTAAAATGAAAAGCTTTTAAAGCAATTTCACTTTCTTTATATTTTAAAACTTATTTCTCTCAGTGTTCAAGCTTTTTTAGGGTTTCTTTTTTTAAATAACGGTTTGAGAAATGAAATAAGATATATTTTTTAAAAGTTTCCGAAAAATATTGAAAATGTTTTTGAGATGAAGTTTTGAAGATGAAGTGAAAAGTTTTTGAAAAATAAGAGATTTTGAAAATATCTGTTCTTCTGTATTAAACTTTTTGCTGGAAATTAGACAAAAATTCTGAGGATGAAGTGATTAGTTTTGAAAAATATTGAAACCGTTTTCAAGGTATGAGGTTTTGGAAAAACTATGTCTTTTTTTCGGTTGTACTTCAAATTGGTGTAGTTAGAAATGGAATAAGATTTTTTTTAAATATTTTTTTTAAGTTTTCGAAAAATATTGAAACTGTTTTCAAGATATGAGGTTTTGAAAATATCAGTTTTTTCTGTGTTAAACTTTTTGTTAATAATTTCACAAAAGTTCTGAGGATGAAGTGAATAGTTTTGGAAAGTGCTTGAAAAATATTGAAACCATTTTCAAGGTATGAGGTTCAACTTCAAATTGGTGTAGTTNAGCTTTCTAAACAAAAAAAGTTTTCGAGATATGAGGTTTTAAAAATATCAGTTTTTTCTGTGTTAAACTTTTTGTTAGGAATTAGACTAATTTTTGTGTCGATGGCTGTAGGGTTTGAGGATAAAGTAAATAGTATTGGAAAGTTTTTAAAAATATTGAAACCGTTTTCGAGATATGAGTTTTTTAAATTAATTGAATTTAATATTTTATTAAATAACAGAGACTTATATAGATTAGAGAAAAAGCAATCTTAAAATGTTTAATTTGAATATTATAAAATAGTCTCTGACAATTGCTATCGCGCACAAAAGCCCTATGATGTGGTCATGAACTGCATCAACTTGTTTCTTTTGTTTAATTATTATTTATTCAAATGTTTGATAAATCATCAAAAAAAAAATTGTATTTTGACATTCTTGTTTAATTTTTTTTTAACTTTTGTGTTTAATAATAGTTTGTTTAATATTTCCATTTGTAATTTTTGTTAAGATTTTGTTTTTTTAATGTTTTAATGTTATTGTAAAATATTACAAAATTAAGTTTAATAAAATTTTGTTAAAATTTTGTTGAATTCTTCTTTTTTATTTTATGTTTTTGTTTTTTTTTTTTCATATTTATTATTTTATGTTATATTTTTTTCTTATTGTTATATTTTGTTCTTAATAATAAATTCATCTCAATATTCCCCGTCTAACGATACCAATATTGCCTATGCACTTAATTAAAAAATACTTTCAAAAAACAATAAAAACTGAATTTACCCAAACGTAAATCTTAACGTAACGTAACGAAAAGTACCCTAGTAGCACGTTTGATCGAAATTGTAGTGTAGTAAAAGTGGAGTTGTATAATTTTGTTTTTCTAAATATACAAATTTAAAACAATGTCAAAGGTGTTAATTAACACAATTTAATCGTCTTTAACATCAAGCTTGAGGAGTTAATCAGAAGGCGTTACGTTACGTCTTCTGTTAAAATTATATGAGTGTTTTAAATTCGAACTCCACTTAAATAAAAATACCACTTTCAATGCGTGATAGAAGCGATGACAATTGCAAATAGCTTTCCAATTAACACTCAATTCAATCAGAAGTTCATTAATCTCCTATTACCATGTTGTTAACTTAATATAGGTAGTCAACGAGCAATTTCCATTACATCTGACCTTGACTGTTCAGTTCGCGCATTATGCATTCTATATTTCATAGAGGGTTGACAGTGTATTTTGCTATATTTCTTTCCATTCAAAAAAAAAATATATAAATTCTCCAAAAACCTCCAAATGAATCAGCACATTTTCAGTATATCTAATTAATTATAAGGTGATATATGAAGAGATACCTCGCGTCATAGACGAACTAACCGACCAACCAAACCCACTTACATAATATTCACTACTTCAAAAGTGAAGAAAAGAAACATCCGATAAATTTCACTCGAACATAGAAATGGTGGTTATTTCCATAAACATTCCTCTTGCTTTTGAAATATACAAAAGCCAACAACTATGTTTCAGCTTCGAACAAGAGAGAGCTTTTTTTCAAATATCGCGTGATGTTCTTCCACGATCGCTTCGCTATCTTTCTATACCTCATCATATGTTTGGCATGCGTTCGCTCTTTAATTCTGAGTGATTTCATTGCCAAGGCTCATTGTTTCTCTTTATTAATACTGAACGACTAAGGCTGAATCACCTGATAGTTATAACGCCATTACCGAAGTTTTTAATGACTGTGTTTGTTAAGAAGAGTCAATTCAACGTGTGAATGACCAGTTTCGTAAACTATATCTAATCGCGATTATTATGAATGAATGGACGGTTTATTTTTATACTTATTTTATTTCGTCTAGTCGTCTATATAGCATGCACTTTTTTCGTATTCTTGTGTTTTTTGATGGAAGTTTTTCGTCTGTCTTAAGAGATATCACGAGTATATAATAGATGTGTCATTCAGGTTATTTAAGAAAAGTATACTTAATTGTATGTTCGGTTTAGATGGTTCTGACTGCTATGTATTTCCGTAGATTATTGATTGTCTTAAAATATTCAGCTCTAGAATACTTCTTCTATCGTTCTTCTCTTTTATAAGTGTAGAAAAATGCTTCAAGGAAAAACTGGAGAAGTCTCCAGGAGGTATTTAGAAAGGATTTTTTCGTATTCTGAAAAAAAAAATATTTAAGAGGTATTCTAGAAGGTCTCTGTAAACTGCCCGAAAAAATCTAGACCTTTTTTAGAAAAATTGTAGAAGTTCTATATACTAGCTCAGATATTCCAGAATACTCTTGGATACTGGATTCAAATGTCTTGTATGCCTCTTGTATATACCTGTTGAAAAGCATGATTTAATACCCTAAAACATTTTTTTTTTACAATTTGAACTCCTCGAAACACAAGAAAGTATATTCAATGTTTTATTTTCTCCTAATCTCTTCAGATTTCTAGTTTTTATTTTTGAAATGCATCAAATATAAAATCGTAATTTATCTAATATTTTTTTAAATTTTTTAATTAAATTTTAGATACTATTTGAAACCATGAAAAACTAAAAGTTAATAACTCTCCGTTTTTGGGTAAATATTTGAACGAAAATAGTTTTTCAAGGTTTAGATATGTTTGCTTAAAAATAACTTCCGAACTAAAAAGTGACAAGAAAATATTTCCTTTATATTCATATAGTATGTGAGATGCATTTCGAATTAAATCAAAAAGTTTTAAGTTTTAAATCAAAAAGTTTTAAATTATTAAATTTACGTCAGATTTTTTTCAAGTTTTTGTATTTTTTAAATGCATCTCACATACTATCTGAAACTAAAAGAAATAATTATCTATAGATAATAAACTAACCTTAAAAATATCAATACATTTAATTTTAAAATTAAAGCATATTTGAATTTTCAGTTGCTTCCATACCATCCAATATTTTTAAGATAACAAAAAACATTTATTCATGTCTTGGATTTGAATGAACTTCACTTATAAAACTTTTTCTAGACTACTCTCAGACTTCCAAAAAAAGTTTAACAAATATTATTTTAAATTATAAAGAATTACCTTTAAAAACATTGATTTGGCGAATCTGCTCATCCGATATTTTTATGGTTTTGTTCCGAGGGAAGTTAGCTTGGCCTTTTTCACTTGGGAATTGCCAGCCTTTTTAGCAATGGCTATTTGATGAATTATAAATAGCTGAAAACTTAACATTAAAGATATAATGACACAACAAATCATTCTTTCACTGAAGAGTAAAATGGAACACTATATCAAATAATATCGTTAGTGATAACTTTAATTTCAAACATATTGTTTCATTTTTATTATAAAATTTATTTTTTATTGAGATTTATTTTTGTTAATGATTGAGGGTATTTAATATGTTCATTATATGTTAAATATTTTGTTTATCTTTTTGTGATGATTATGTTGAAGTTATTAGAATTTCAATAAATACAGTGGTGCAGATTTTCACTCAAAATATACTTCTTTTATATTATATATAATTTTAATGCGACAACACATATTTTTTATGTAGACTAGAATGAATGGGGTACATATTTCATGTTTTCATAATTATTAAAAACAAAATTTGAAAAGAGCCATCATAGTAAAACATTTCAAAATAAACAAGTTTTAAAAATGTAATTTGAATTTAGATATTTTAATTTTATTATTATTGTGAAAATGACGTTTTCGTTTAAAACAATGAATGTTTTTGAACTTTGAAAATTAATGTTTGTGTCAAAATAAAAAAACTTGTTTCGCATTTTTAAACTATAGGAATATTTATCTTCGAATTTATTCATACATTTTTTAATTTTTTTTTTTATTTCTACAACATTCTAATAATTTAACTTTAATATTTTATTATTTAACTTTATTTAATCTAAATATGTAAATTTATATTTTTTTGTTTCTGAAATTATTATTTTTTATCTTAAATCTTTACTTAACCAACTTAACTCAACTTTTCTTTCCACAAAAAAACTTTACATACAAAATTACGCAAATCTAAATCTATTTTTAAATTTTAATTATTACCATTATTATTTAAATATGAAATTAATATATTTAAAAAAATCAACCACTCTGATTTTTAATTGCTTTCTAAATTAAAAATATTAATAATATCATTTTTGAAAAATTTTCCTTAAATGTTCTATATAATTTTAAAATCTTATTAAAAAACTTCAAATTCACAGAAAAATTAAGTAGTACCAAGCTTGTAGTAGGTTGTAACGTATAGTACATTTTACTATATTCAATCAAAATCCGTGTTTTAAGTAGTAAAACTCACTATACGTAAATAGTAAATTAGTAGTAAAATTTACTATTAATTTAAAATGAGATGAGATGAGATAAAGTGTTAGCTAAAATTACTACAATTTTACTACTAAGTTGTTATAATTTTAGTAATGTATTAATAGTAGTACTATGGTGATAGTAGAATTTACTACTGAGTAGTAAGAATATTATACATTTTTTAGTTAGTTTAAATTTCTATTAACAGTAAAAATTACTACTTGGGAAATAGCATAATTTACTACTTAATCTCTAAATTATGGAAAAATATTAGTAATGAGTTCAGTTAATAAAAATGTCTACTAATAGTAAAAGTTACCAATCCAGAAATAGCTTAAATTGCAATTTTTAATAAATATTAATAAGAAATACTGCTTTCATGGAAATCGCAGCATTAGAATTTTTTGAATACGTATTTGTATTCAATTTTATTTCTTTTTCGAAGTTATTGTTAAGTTTTCGAGTTTAAAGCCTACCACAAACGTTGCGTTTCCAGTAGAGTTAAACAAATGTAAATGTTAAAAACTGAATAAAATAAAAGAACCTAATTTTTAATAGGAAATAATACAGCATTTATTTTTATGTATGTATTATGAGTTACTATTTCGAGTAGTAAAATTTACTGCTTCTTAGTAAGTGGTAAAAGTTACTAAAATTTGACTATTTAAAATGTTGGTTAATTTATTAGTACTGAAATTGTAGATTTTTAGTAAAATTCACTACTTTTTTTCCGTTGTTGTAAGAACTTTATGAAATTCATTTTTATTTAAACTTTTGGTTTTATTTTCCAACAGTTATATCTAAAAACACGCTAGGGAAATGTATATAAAAAATTAAAGATTTATGGCATCATTTTGATCGAAATTCCCTGAATTTGCCATGGGTTTAGAAACGTTTTAAGTATTTTATCCCACTGATTATTAAACAGAATTTTTTTAAATATATTTTTAAACAAAAAGAACCTTCTTTTGAACCATTTACAACTCTTTTATAACAAAAAAACCAGCAAAAAGTCTTTATGAGCCTTATTGAGTGAAGTCTGTATTTGATATACGTCGCGTCGTATAGGATATAAATGTCTCTAGTTTCTCCCCATGATATCGTGATGATATATCCATGATATCATTGGCGTATCACTTTCTCACAACAAAATAATCTTTCAAAAATCCAAAAAGTGCTTTGGTCATATCATAGAGATGTCATCACGATATTGTGGGACCAATTGAGACAATTATATCTTAAAGATATATTCGCTTAAAATTTTTAATGGATAATTCAACGTTTCATTATCCTATGAAAATCAGATAAATTTCTTTGAATTAATTTAAGACCAAAAAGCCTCTAGAGGCTTGCAATCGGCGTAAGAACAGTCTTGTAAGATCATCTGACTTCATCTTACCAAGAAACTGGCCATAACCTACATAGGGAGCCAACAGTAATCGAAACAGTCCTCTGTAGTTGTTTATGCTACATCGGTAGGATTCGATCCCTGGTATAGCCAAGCGTAGAATTTTGAGGTCTTATAAACTTGGATACAACCTCCCCTGATCTAATTTGATTTATTGTATTGGCGAGATTCGTCGCGATTAAAATTCTCGTAATACTAAGTAATAATTTAATTCTTGGGAAAACCTCCCATACATCAAACATTCTTTCTGTCATTGAGCTAAATTACTCAGTACAATGTTTACACAACTGATTAACAACCTGATAAAACCCAATCAAATCCGCATTGCAATTCCTTTGACCTCAAATCAAAACTGAAAACTTTGTAAAACCCATAATCAAGATCGTGATTCAAAATCAGTTCATTACCAACTCTGCATCACATGATACGAGTGTTCAGAAACAACGCGCCAAAAAGCCTTCTTATCTCTTTTATAATAAAAAGATTTAGTTTGATGAACGAACAACCGTCTATAGATGTATTTTATTGCATCTGATTCATATCACATATCACGAGTCAAGTTCAATTTTATAGCTAAGGCAAAGAATATGTCGTCACTTTGAGGGAACAAAATCAACTTGAAACACCTGTTTCTGTAAATTAATTTCCAACATTGAGGAAATATTTTGTATAGCCAGCCGGCGATTGCAATATAGTTTCTATCATTGTTCCTAATTATTTTTCTGTATATTGGCGTTCATATTATTAATCTAAATTGCTTACCGGTTATTATTAATATTTATATGAATTTTTGATTGTCGGTGAATGATTCGAACCATATGGTGAACTCTTTTCCTGATTTAGCGGAATTTATTCTGATGATATTCAATTCCCACAATTACGCCTCTGTTAAGCAAATGCCAATTTGGCTATAAATATTTTATAGTTTTGTTTTTTGCTTACAAAGTGTTTTATTTTAAATGAGGTATTATGAATTTTATAATTTATTGATTGTAATTGGTGGAAAAAAGTTGTCACGCTTCTTTTTTTGTTTCATTTCATATTATAATGTAATCATGGACAAATTATAGATTGAAAAAATTTCTTAGTCTGATGTTTTCCACTGAAACAAAACACCCTACTAGAGCAAGCAAATATTACTAACAGGGTGTTTCGTTTCAGTGGAAAACATCAGCTTCAGAATGTTAACTTATGTTTAATTTGTCTCTGATATAATAAGATTAAATAGAATGTTGAAGTTATTTAATTAATCCACCATCGCAATACAATGTAAATATGAACCCACTATAATTCATTCAGATAACACTTGCATCCTCTATATGAAAACAAGTTTCCTCAATCGATTCGAGTCTATTAAAAAACTATAATTCTAAAATAACAAAAGTAGGAAAAACAATTCTTTAGAACTACAACCATTGACCACAGTTCTTATCGAACAGAACAGACAGACAATAACTTATAAGTCTTCCATCCAAAAGCAATTAAAACAGAGACAACAACAATAACCTATTTCTGTTTTATTAATTTCTAGGGAAGGAAACCATCCATCAGATTACTCAAGGGGTATCACATACCGCAAGCTTCTGGATGAAGTCTGCCGCTTCGCAAATGTCCTCAAGGACCACGGTGTCGAGAAGGGTGATAGAGTTTCTATTTACATGCCTATGATTTTAGAGTTACCTATTGCTATGTTGGCTTGTGCTCGTATTGGAGCTGTCCATTCGATTGTCTTCGCTGGTTTTTCGCCAGATTCTCTCGCGGAACGTATGACTGATTGTAAAGCAAAGGTTTTGTTAACTGCCGATGGTGCATGGCGCGGAGAGAAGCCTCTTTTCTTGAAGGCCTTATGTGATACCGCTATGGAAAAGGCCGAAGAAATGGGCCATCACGTCGAAAAATGTATTGTGGTGTCACACTTGAAGCGTGTCACCGAATGCAAAGAGAATCTCATTGATCAAGACATTCCATGGAACTCAGACCGTGATTTCTGGTGGCACGAAGAAATGGAAGATAAAGAACCAGCTTGCTACCCAGAGTGGATGAACGCTGAAGATCCTTTGTTCATGTTGTACACAAGTGGTTCAACTGGAAAGCCCAAAGGAGTTCTCCACACCACTGCTGGTTACTTGTTGTATGCAGCAACCACTTTCAAATATGTCTTTGACTACAAACCTGGTGATATTTACTGGTGCACCGCTGATATCGGCTGGATCACTGGACACTCTTATGTCGTCTACGGTCCTCTTGCTAATGGAGCTACTTCGGTTATTGTGAGTTTTTGAAAAAAAGAATTTAATAACATTACTTATTTTGTAATCTTTTGTTTAGTTTGAAGGAACACCATTCTATCCAGACAACGACAGATATTGGGATGTCATCGAAAAGTATAAGGTTTCTCAATTCTACACTGCTCCAACTGCCATTAGGGCTTTGATGAAGTTCGGTGAGGAGCCAGTCTTGAAACACGATCTCAGTACTTTGAAGTGAGTCTTCTAAAACAAAAGATATTAAAATTTTCTAAATATAAAACATCTCATTATAGAGTCCTCGGCAGTGTTGGCGAGCCAATCAACCCAGAAGCCTGGTTGTGGTATTACAGGTACATCGGTAAAGAAAAGTGCTCCATTGTTGATACTTTCTGGCAAACAGAAACTGGTGGACACGTTATCACACCAATTCCATTCGCTACTCCAATGAAACCTGGATCAGCTGTGAGTTTTTTTTAAACTACATAATTTTTAGAAAACTAATTTTTGAAATATTTTTAGTCCTTCCCATTCTTTGGAGTGAAGCCAACTCTTCTTGATGAGTCCGGCGCTGAAATCAAAGGTGAAGGGGAAGGATACTTGGTATTCACTCAACCATGGCCAGGTATGATGAGGACATTGTACAACAACCATCCAAGATATGAGGAGACATACTTCTCGAAGTTCCCTGGATATTATTGCACTGGAGATGGTGAGTTTTATTTTTAGTATTATGTTTTGTTTTTGAATTATTGGCAAATATTCAATTATATTACTATTTTACGTCCTAATCACGTTATTCTTACGTAATTTACATATACTCAGAGATGATATTATGGTCCCATGTACATATTTTAAAAGCTGTCATTGTCTCAATTTTTGTCCACAGTTGATCCCGTGAAGACATCAGCATGATATAATTTGTCCAGTAAACAATTTCCTTTCTTTTAGATTTCTAAAAGAAGTCTTTTCGAAGAAAAAGAAAAAAAAAACAAATTCTAAAAGAAGTATTTCTTTGAAAAGTTTTTTGAATAATTATATATCTAAAAGATTTTCTTTAGAAAGGGTTAAGAACACTTTCAGATTTCTAAGTTCTTTAAAAAGAATTATTTAAGAAACATTAAATCGTTCTCCAAGACAACCAATTCTTTAATATGACTAATAGATTATCTTTGATACATCTGATAAAGAGTTCTTAAAGAATTCATATTTCTTCTTAAATATTCAAAGATTTCTTGAAATATTCTTTTGAACGTAGTCTGAAGTTATCTATTAGAAATCTTATTCAATCTTCTTAAAGTGATCTAGAGAGAGCTATTNCTTTGAAAAGAGTTCTTTGAGAAACATTAAATAGTTCTCAAAGACAGCCAAATCATTTCTTTAAGAGATGTTTAATACATCTTTTAAAAGAGATCAGAGTTCTTTAAGAAGTCTAAAATATTTCTGAAACATTCTTTTGAACGTCGGAAGTTGTCTTTTAGAATTTAAAAGAAATCGGAGTTCTTAAAGAATTCTTACTTCTTCTTAAATACTTTTTAAGGAGTCTAACNAGAAAACAATAATATTTCTTAAATACCTCTTAAGTAAGATGATTTTAAAATTTCTTTTAAAAAGGTTTTTCTTTTGGAAAAGATATTTTTAAATTGGTTTTTTATGACTGACTAGTGCGAAATAAGAAAAATGTAAGAAGTAACGCCGAGAAAAATTATATTTAAAATTTAAAAGTTTCTACTTTAAGAAGTCTTAAAGAAGTTTGAAAAATTACTTTATTAGCCTTGAAGTTGTCTAAAAGAGTTCTTTTTAAAACAGGGTTAAGAACACTTTCAGATTTCAAAATTCTTTAAGAAATGTTAAATGTATTAAATGTTCGCCNAATATCCCTTAAGTAGATTTCTAGATGACTTTGAATTTTCCTATAAAAGTTTAAATTTATATAGTTTTTTGCTTGTTTAGAGAAGTTCTCTCAAACTATACTTTTCTAAGATGAGACATTTTTAAGATTTCCGACAAGTACCAGTCTTTTCAAAGTCTTCTTTCCTGAGAAAAGAACAAAATAAGAAAAAGAAATGGTATATTTCCTAGGCTTATGATATTATTATTCTTCACTAAATTGTTAGTAAAAATTTCAGTTCCGAAACTACAAACAACAAGGAACATCAAAATCCGCCACAAATAATCTAACATTTATAAAAGACAAACTAGTGATATTACACCGACTACTAGATACATTTCAGTTCGTAAAATTCGCAGATAATATAAACTCGGGTAATGATTTGAAATCCTAACTAGTTAAGTCTAAAGTAGTGTAATTCGCAGCTCATTGAATGCCCATCCAGATAGATAGACTGCTTATACGTTAGAAAAACTCGTAACCTTCTTCTACTAGATGGATAGACAGACAGCTTATACTCATGACCTTACACTCCCTACTAGATACATTTAAATTCGTGAAATTCGCAGCTGATTTAAATGACTTGATACCCTAACTAGTTAAGTTTGGAATCGTATAATTCGCATCTAATTTAATTCTTAGAAAGATAGACAGCTTAAATATCAGACAAAATAGCTAGATAACTTTGAATCCGTAGATAACTTTCAATCCGTAAAATTCGCATCTAATTTAAATGTATCACCNTTCTTCTTAAATATTCTTCAAGAAGTCTAAAACACTTCTTGAAACATTCTTTTGAACGTTTTCTATTAGAATTATGTTTCAATCTTCTTAAAGTGATCTAGAGAAAGGTAAAGATATATAAATAAGATATTTGTGAATTGGTTTTATAAAGTTGAAATATCGGGAGAACTGGATTCAAAAAGTCAATTTTCTCCAGTTTTGTATAAGATTTTTGAGTTCTAAAAATAGCAAAATGATTCTTGAGACTCTAGAGTTCAGTTTGAGCTAAAAAACAATTGCATTTTTATTTTATTTTTTTTGTTAGAAGAATGATTTAAAAGCTCTCAAGCAACACTCTTTCTAAGACGAGAAGTCGTTAGGTGATTCGGGAAGATCAACCTCAAAAAAATTGATATACTTAGAATGATTTAAGAGCTCTCAAGCAATACTCTTTCTAAGACGAGAAGTATTTACGATTTCTTTTTATCATTGTATTAGTTTGAAAAGCCGTTCAGTGATACGCAACTTATATCATGGTGATGTCTTCACGATATCGGGAGGACCAACCTCGGAAAAAACTGAGACAATAATATCCTTAGAATGAGTTAAGAGCTCTAAAAGAATACTCTTTCTAAGACGAGAAGTTTTTAAGATTTCTTTTTATCATTGCATTAATTCGAAAAGTCGTCGATGATACGCAACTGATATCATGTCTTCACGATATCAGGAGGAGCAACCTCGGAAAAAACTGAGACAATGATATCATTAGGATGTCATCGCTAAAATCGCATTCATCGCTATAGTCGCACTAATACATTAATAAAAGTCAAACGAGACTTTCTCTGAACAAAAAAATCATCTCTTGTTTGCCTGTATCGACTTTATTTTCGATTAAAGCTGTACTACAACCTCGAAAGCTATGTCATGGTCTTTTTCGATAATGAATACATCGAAGACAAAACAGGTATGGTCTTTTCATCCAGAGAAAGTCTACTTTGACTTTTAACAATCTATTATTGCGAAAACTCATTGATACTCAAATGATATCGTGGTGATATCATCACGATGTGGTGGAGATCAACTGGAGAAAAAAAACTGAGACAATGATATAATCAGGATGTCATCGCTTAAATTGGTTCTGGTATATTCATGAAAAAAAACTAATTCACACAACGAGCCAAAGGTGGCTCAAGGTGTAGCAGTGATATTAAGGAATTTTATATAGCTACATTTTCTACATCAGTGCTTGATAATGTTTCCTCTTCCCCTGAGGGGAAACGATGAGGGTGGCGCCAGGTAGAAAAAAATACGAAGAGCGCATTGGGGATCAAACTCAGAATCGTAAGAATGGAAGGCGAGGGGGCTAACACCTACAACCTTTAGCTCTTTAATAAAGATTCCGAAACCATGATTTTTATAAAAATAAAATCCAAGTCTTGATATATTCAACGACAACACAAAACCAAACATTACCAAAATTAACCAATGTTTTAAATTACAGGTGCCCGCCGTGATGCTGATGGTTACCTTTGGATCACCGGTCGCGTGGATGACATGTTGAACGTCTCAGGACATTTGATGTCCACAGCTGAAGTCGAATCTGTTTTAACCGAACACACCAAAGTTGCTGAGGCTGCCGTGGTGTCTCGTCCACACGCTATCAAAGGTGAATGCCTCTATTGTTTCATCACCCCGAACTCGAACCAGGTTTTGGACCCCAAAACAATAAAAGAACTCAAAACCCTAGTTAGGGAACGTATTGGGCCATTCGCTCAACCCGATATCATCCAGTACGCCCCTGGTCTACCAAAAACCCGCTCTGGCAAAATTATGCGTAGAGTGTTACGTAAAGTGGCTGTTAATGATCGTAATGTTGGTGATATTTCCACTTTGGCCGAGGAGAAAGTGGTCGAAGAATTGTTCGCTAATAGACCTAAGGAAGCTTAAGCTAAAACTAAAATATTAATATATTTACTATTTTGATTGAATGTATATGCTAATTTTAAAGTATAAAATTTTCATTTATATAGAGACTTTATTATATAATGTTATAATTATTATGATTATGTGAAGACAGACGATGATCCACTATTTTACGTTTACACACAAGACGATTGATTTTGTCTTAGCTCAAAAAGACAAACAGACGGACAGACATTCATCGTAATTCCAAATTATTTTTATTAGTTCATAATTTATTTGTAATGTTAGTTGGTTATTTTATAGTTTAATTTTTTTTATTAAAATCTTTAGTTTTTTTATTTTAAATAAATACTTTTTAATTATTTAGAAATAGATTTTTTTTTTCTTTTTTTTCTTTGATTTTTTTGTAATTGTTGGTTTTATCGTAGACAAACTTTCGGTATGAAAACTTTCGGAATCTGATGTTTTCCACTGAAACGAAACACCCTGTTGTAATTATTTGCATTGAAGGTGTTTCGTTTCAGTGGAAAACATCAGGCTATGAAAGATTTGATATCTATTATTTGTCTATTGTTTTATGAAATTGGTGAGTTGGAAAAGGTTGAGAGTAATTTTGGTGAAGATTTAATAGTAATTTTGGATTTTATATTATTAGAACGATATTTAACAAAATTTGGATTTTGTAAATTAAGGAAAATGTCTTTTCTTTACAATTAACTCTGATTTGAAAAACTACAACAAAATTTTAACCAAAATTACATTCACATAAAAATAAAATACAAGAAACTATAGCTGTTTTAAAAAAAAAGACAAAAATAAAAGTAAACTATTTTAAACAAACATATCAAGACGAATGACATTGAGGGAAAAAAGTGATGAAGCAAAGAATCCTTAGCCTCGTAGGTGAATTAAAACGATACATATCAAATTATATGCCTTCTTCGAAAAAAAGAGGATATATTTTACTGTAAAGAAAAACACAAAATTATATAAAAATATTTCTTGTTGTTTCAAAGATGTTAAGTATAATAAATACTATATTTATGGAAAAGGTTTGTAGTTTTTCTGTCTTACTTATCTTAACATTTCAATTTATTGTTGCTTTTTGTTGCCTTTGCATTTCGCTTTTGTATATGGCAGGTGTTCTTTATTTTATTAAGATTTTTTTCTTAATTTCTTGAAAGTCTGAAGTACTCATCATGGGAACACTATATTATGTAAGTATTTCAAGCATAAGTATTAAATTGAAAACATTAAGAAAAATTACAAAGGTTACATTTATGAAGAGAAGTGCTGTTCAGTTTGCCCCACATAGAAATGTTCACAATATTTACATCATCATTTATATGAAAGCTTTTGGAATTTTGAGCTTTCTCTTGCCCTGGTAAGGTGTTTAGTTTCAGTGGAAAATATCAGAGTAAGATAGTTTTCCTATCTACTATTTGTCAATGTTGTAACTTCGGACAAACAAGCCAGCTACAATATAATTAATGATCAATTAAATTAAAAATATATTTCAACATTTTCAACACTGTTTCCTCCGGCGTCTGCGAGATCGATGGGTTGAAATTGAAGGAGTACATTCATCATCATCTGTGATGTCTCCAACCAACTTTTGGTTTTCTCGGGGATTTGAACACTCACACCATTTTTGAAATCTTACTTTGAATTGTGTAACTGCTTCGTGAAATTTGAAGATGTCAAGAATGGAGGAACCTACGATGGAAGCAAATGAACTGAACCTGCAAAAGTTGACAAGTAATAAGATTGACAAAAACTATACAAAATTAGATTTCACTCACAAGCAAATAAAGTATTTGAAGTTAACCAGTGTTCCTTGTCGAAGCAAAATCAAAAATATGAATGATGCTGGTATAGCTTTTGTCAACCACTCGAAACCCTTTTCAGTTTTCAGCCATCTAGCTCCTTTCCTAGTTTGAAACATGTTATCAAAAACGTGAATAACAAACAAGAAATTGTTTATGAATTTCGTCTGAGAAAAAATATTAATTTTATTATAAAATTTATAACTAAAAATAAAGACTCACTAAATGTCCATTTATGCAAATGAAATGTAAGAAATAAAAAAATGGAATCACTAAAATTCGAAAACACACATCAGAAAAGACTATTTGCAGGATCACCTAATTTGTTCAAAATATATATATTTTTTTTGAAATTTTAAATTCAAGAAAAACTTACGTTTAAAATTATTACTTTTGAAAAACTTGAAGGTCGATAAGCACGAGGTAACAAATAATATCGAGAGCCGAGAACAAAATTTAGGAGGACAGAAAACAATACCGATGATAAATCAGTTTGAAGATCCAGGAACTTTCCTTGTTTTCGGAAGTAGTCAACTGGACTAAAATTTAGGATGTGCAATACTACGGGGAGTGTTACTCTTAGATATAATAGAAACTGATTTAATAGAGTTTTCTCGATTTTAACCATTTGCGATTGATTTATTCAAAAACATTAAATTGAAAGTTGGTTAAATGGTGTCTTTGTTTTAAAAGCTCTTTGAGGATATTTTGTAGACTTGGTTAAAATTAAGTACAAGTAGAGATACTAATCTAATAGATGTCTAATAGCTAAAAGCACAGGCACATCTATTAACATCAAGAAGTTAAGCTAAAGAACTTTAGCTTTTTTAACTTTAGCTTTAGTCTTTAAAACGAGGTATACAAAACATAAACTATTTTTAAAAAACCTCATATCTTAAAAATGCTTTCAATATTTTTTCTAAATTTTAAATGCAGTTTTGTTCATTCTATCCTCATTCCAAAGACACCAAAACTTTAAATATTCTGGAACATGTATAGAAAACAAAAAAACAGTAAGCGATCCAATTCCAAAACTATTTGTAATTTGCACAGGTCAAATCTAAATGACAAACAAAGCGTTCTTATTAAAAGAAAAAGTTTTTACATTAGTTTATGGTTTGAACTCAAGCACTGGAGTCTGATCATTCCATTTCAACGAAGAAATGGGAGTAACAATGGCAGAAGAATTATACTCTTCACAATATTCGATATATTCCTGGTTAAAATATTTTTCACAGAATACAAAAATTAAGAATGTTTCTTTTTATAATTCTTAGAAAATATAAAAAGAAAATATTTTGATTTTCATCGCTTAAAACGAAAACAACAATATTTTAATTCTACTGGTTTGATAACAAAAAAGTGAACTCAATTCTAATTCCAGTATTCTTCTTTTTATAATTTTGGTTTCTATTTTTTTGTTTACCATAGTGGTTGTTGGTTTTTTTATTATTATTGTTATCAAACACATACTCACTAAACAAAATTCCTGAAACACATACTCAAACATAACACAAATAAGCACTTCCTCAAACTCAAACACTCTCGGACAAACAAATACCTACTTAAATACACACTCACTCAAACAAGAAACTCTCTCTCAAACAAATTTCACTGAAAAAAATACTCACTCAAACACACATTCGTTCAAACAAATCTAACTCAAACCAAAAAATAACTAAAACACACTCACCCAAACAAATGTTCACTCAAACACACATATATTACGACATGCCATGCCCTTCTAAACATTTTTTTCACTTCTTCTAATTTTCTCGCAACATTACACTTTAAAACGTGGGCTCTAACTACTTACTTTACTTTTGATGGTCGTCCGATACTAACAGGGCAATCCAAAACTATCGACTATCTCCACATGTCTCGGTTAGTGACGGTTAGAGAAGCTATTGTCTGACCCGTCTTCTTGTACAATCCGGTTTCGCTTGTATGATCTTTTTTGGCGGACTTGCTGTTTTTTAATTCGGTCCACGATAGTAGCGTCATTAGCTCGTGGTTTAACCGAGTCCTCCACTCATTCCCTTCACACACCGGACCGTAGATCTTTCTCAAAAACATCAAGCAGTTGTCTGTGTGCTCCTGATAATGTCAACGATTGGCGTCCATATATCAGAACCCGTGTAGATCTCCAGAAAACATTTGGACCTTAGGACTCCATACAGTTTTCTGGTTGCCAGCAATGTTCTACTTTGAATTTTTTATGTGATGTCATTGACGGAATTTTCAAGGTACGTAAAATCCGGATGTTGTTGAATTGTTTGTTTTCTCTACTGGATTTTATGTATTTTGTCTTGTATATTTTTACGAGGAGCCCAGTCTCTTTTCTGCCTTACTGATGTTACACAAGTCACAAGAAACAGCATCTCCTTGCCAAAAACCTCTTGATGTTGTGAAAGGTTCCGATGCTTTTTCTGATGTACGAACTGCACTTTTCGTGTCTCCTAGGGTCATCTGACATAGTAGGATGAGTCTCTTAGGGATGCCCAGTTCCATCATTGCAGAGTATAGTTCATCTCTAATCATGCAGTAACAAGTCGGAAGTCACCCTCACTGATACTTCCGACAGATAATGCACGTATTAAAAAAATATCCCTTCATACGCAGATCCTTTCGTTAACCGGAATCTGCTCGAACCGCGAAACCGACACTATATATTTCCTGCATATCCATTCCGCGATATTAAATATCGCCCTTCCGTCTCTTATCCTGGATAATGTCGCTGCATTTGAGATGCACTTCTTGGATATCAGCGTTTTGTCCGCCTAGACGAAGTAGAGTCTAGGTACATAAACGTATTGTCCATGACTTTGCCGGGTAGTTTATCACAAATGTAATTGATCCGAGCCCGAGGCTTGTTTCCGTGTTCGCTCGTGTTTTTGTGTTATCGGGATTATATAAGTAAGCACTACCATACTTTTACAATGAAGTTAGGGTTTTTCCGCGTTAACATGGTCTAGAGGACTGCTTCAAGGGCAAACCCCATACGCAGCCCTGCATTGATAGCGAAAGAATCGTACAAGGCATCCCACCATCCGCCGCCTGCCTGTTTACGCTATGTATGTACTCATCAAGAACACTTCGGATTCCACCTTTAAAAATATAAGTTATTCAAATTTAAACAGTGTTGTAATATATTTCCCCGCTGTGTAGTCTTGATATAATTTATGTATAGTCCAAAGCAGCATTTGGAATACCATTCATTCAGAATACCGTGGCNTATTGCTAGAATACCTACGGAATCTATACCTTTACAATGCTACTTGTAAACCTACTTGTAGCCATCTAGAAGAAGGTAAGATTTTTCGGAATTCAATACTTCTTAAAAACCTATTTAATCCATCTTCATATTTTCTTGTAGAATGTAAACTTAAGCGGTATTCTATGCTTTGGCAAGACTTCTTAAAAACCTTCTTGTTAAACGGTATTCTAAACTTTTTGAAATCTTCTTGAAACCTTACTTAAAACATGCTTTCAAAGTACTAGAACATGAAGGTTACTCGTTGACAAGTTAGACTAGGAAGGAGACAATGAGTGTCTCATTTTAAAGGGAAAATATATTTTCTTTCTAAAAATTATAATTCTTTTAATTAGAGCTATACTGAAATTTGTTTTGATTTGTTTTCAACTTAAATATAGTTTTTATATAAGAAATATAGTTTTTATGTTGAAATTTTAGTAGATTAATTTTTTGATAAATATATTGGAGGTTTTAGTTAGTTATTAGAATATGAAAAAAATACAGCGGTGTAGGTTTTTACTTAAAATATATTTAAAACATTTCATCGCAAGTCTATTTTGAGTGAAAACCTACACTGCTGTATTTTGTGATATTCTAAATCATTTAGCATTTATCAAAATATATATTTACCGAAATTTCAACTTAAAAAAAGTTCTTAATCAAAAAGATAACCAAAATATTTAAAATATAAAGAAACCAAAATTTAATAAATCTTTAAAAAAAAGACAGACCAAACTGAATAATAATTTTAAATACAAAAGACCTTTTAATGAAAAGATCCGAAATCATTAACTAAACTCAATCTCAATAAAACTAAACTATTC
>JXPG01000315.1:362-10556 GCA_001015175.1 Megaselia abdita | reverse complement strand
CAGACAGCTCATCACTGACTCTATTCAGAGGAAGAGGGAAAACTAACAACACTGATGTAGAAAAGCAGCTGGTAAACACATAGGAAGCAAACATTCCTTAATATCACTGCTACACCTTGAGTCACCTTTGGCTCGTTGTGTGATTTAGTTTTTTTGTTTGATTTTAATTTGATGTATGATCTTAAAGTTCTATTTAATGTTGCTATATTTTGTTTTAGTATTTTAAATTTATTTTTTAATGTCTTGTTTGATTCTTCGTTCTTTTCTTTTTAATGTAACGTTTTTTTATGTTTATTTTTTTGTAATGTTTGTGTTGAATATTTGTTCTTCTTAGAGTTTCTTTTGTGACTTTTTTTGATTGTAATTTTATGTTTTTTTGCTTTACTATTAATGTTTAATTTAATTTGTTTAGTATTTTCTTATTCTATTTTAACTTTTTTTGGTATTTGTTGGTTTTTGAAGTTCTTAACAGAATTTCTTCGATTTGGTTTTCGAAAATGTAATTGTTATTTATTAGCGTTAGAAAAAAAGTATAAATGAGATAAATATTTCTCTTTTTGTCCCCCTTTGTAATCGATACGACTATGCACTGTTTATGAGGACACTACGCTACCCATATATAATTTAAAAATTGATTCTGAGAACACTTCCTCCCAATAACCCCCTTCTACATTGCCTAAGGCCCTATCCAAGACTACTTTCAAAACATTAAAAAACTGACGTAACGTAACCCTTAAAGTATATCCTGAACAAACAGACAGATTTAATTAATTATTACATTAATCGGAGTTTCTTCGTTTACATTTTTCTGCAAATGTTCTAATGATTTATTGTATTGTAATTTATATTGTAAATCTATATACCCTATTGTGGGTATAGATCTGAAATGTATAGTATAGATGTATGTATAAAATAATATCCCGAAAACGGAATCACATGAAACCTTACATCGAATAGTTTGAAGAATATTTTATTGTTTTTATGGTAACGGTGGAATAATATTTTTTTTTCATATAATTTTTATAAGTCTTAAAAATAAGTAATTCATATATAAAAAAAAAAAACAAAAAATTGTATAAAAAGAAAAAAAGTATAAAAATACTCAACTTAAATAAGATACTCAACAATGACAAAAGTCGTCTGTTGTAGGTGACCTGTATTCGATTTTTTTTTTCTATATGGGGTTTGGAAAACAAAAGAACTAGGTAATCTTTAGAATTTATTGTTTTCTTCTTTTAATTTTTTTTATTTAGAAATTGAATTGAGCTACAAGAAATCTTCTTTATGCTAAACATTTTTACAANGAACAAAGTTTATCAAATTAGACCAGTTATCTCCATTTAATACATTTAAAGCAGCATCATGTGATGAAGAATTACTTCCAGTATATTGAATTCTAAAGCTATTATACATGATTTATTCCGTTAAAAAGTGAAACATATTTTCATTCTTACCTAAATCACACAGATAACATGGTTTTGCGACTCCAATTCTAAAACGCGTATCATTTAAATTCAATAGCCTACAACTAATTTTTAGTAAAAGACCTTTTGTTTTATTATCGAATATTTGGGTAAAATAACCATTTCTGTTCATGTATACTAATTCATTCATCAAAGATCTGGCCCTGGATATACTGTTAACTAGAAATTCATCTCTAACATACCTTAAAATGTCTGCTATATTTCTAAGCCAAATTGTTTTGTCAATAATTATTCAGTCAACACCACACTTTTCTCCCAACTCAATTCATATTTTAAACCAATATAATTTTAACTCAATAACAATTTTAGGCAGAAAATTAGGAAACCTGTTGTCCTCATAATCAAAAAGTACCGTGATAATATAATGCATATGACCACTCATCAATTCCTACTTCAACCCTTAGAACATATGTCGGAGTAAACATGGGTAAATTTAGGAAACGTTTAACAAAAAACTTATAGAATTAACACAATCATTTCATAATAATAAGCTGTTGTTATGTTATTGATGTTATTTTTATTTTGAAGTGCTCATCTAATCTCAAATTCGGCTTGATCTTCATACACAGATATCTGTACCTTTTCACTACTTCAATGTTTTGGTTCCCATATTTAAATTTTTCATCATTTCGAAAGTACCACCAGCTTCTTTCACAACCATAATAATATTAAAAGTTAAGCCTCATAAGAAATTAAACGATTTATCATAAGCTGGAGACAATTCGGAGTTTTTTATATGAAAACTATATCATCCGCAGTGAGAAGCATGTTTCATATAAACATTAAGACGTTTCTTAAACCACTCGAAACATATCAGAAAATGTAATTGAATTATTTCATAATATTTCATTTTTTTGCGGCGGCACAATAGTTTTATTTATTTAGAGCCCTAAACCTATTTTTTTTCTTGAAAACGAGAATTAATTTTGTTTTTCAACAGCAATTAAATTGGTTAAGATTTAAATTGGAAAGTTAAGCTGGGTTAATTATTTTTATTTGTTTGTTTTTATTTCTTGTAGATTTAAGATAAATATAGACAAAGAGCTTATACTAATCGTAAATGTTGAGTTATTGCTAGGTTTCTATATGGTTTTATTAATTGTAAGAAATATTTGTTTGGAAGAATATGGAATACTAAGTAAACTGCGAAAACGGGAAAATGATGTTCGTGGTTAATTGAAACTAGATAATAAGTAATGTTAAATTTAAGAATAACAAATAATCAGGAATGTATAGTTTGTTTCATATAATTAAATAAGATTTCGCTTTATAATAATATACTAATTAATAGGAAAAATCTCGTAATTACAGACTGCGGTCATAGGTGAAATGTTGATAAGTGTGCTCAATAAATCTATAAACATTATTAAACCATTATTCTTCTTCGATTTCTTCGCTAGAATTGTAGAAAACAATAGATTTTTTTCCAAATAAGAAACTTTAATTTCTCTGAGCGTATTTCACCTATTGCCATGATTCAAACAATTTTTTTTGAGACTTTAAAAGGAATATTTTGCACATTACCCGCGATTCCTACATTTAATAGAATTATATACGTCATAATATTTTTTATCGTGTTTATGATATGTTGATACCATTCTGAATATGGGTTATTTCATAAATTTTAAGGAGAATAAGGCGCTTTTGTTGATTATGATGGTTATTATTGACAAATCCAGCAAGATTTTATCTTTTATGAATATTTTCTTTTTTGAATAGAAAAAGAGGAGTTCAAAACGAATTATTTCCGAATTCGATTGTCTTTAACCGTATTCGTTGAGAACGACTTGACAATATTTTTTTTATTAAATTTGATTGTTTCTCTATAGTGTAATATATATTTACGAACTCGGAAATAATTCATTTTTCTAATCAAAAAAATTAACTTGGAAGTAGCTCTGTTTGAGCTCCCATAGCTCTTCAAAACGAACTCAACATACATATATAATATTTAAGTTTTTTCCGAGCTCGAGATATAGGATATAGTTTTAAAAAGCGAAGTCTTATGAAGCTTATTGAACAAGAAATAATGATTTATGTTTACTTTGCTTGTCTTTATGTAAACTTTTTAAAGTTGTAGTAGGAAATTATTACATTGAAAGCTACTGGAAATCACTGTAGCACATTTAGTGCATAAATATTTTTCAACTATGGTCAATATGGGTCTCATTTTAAAGGAAAAAAACTATGAATCTAATTTGAATAACTAGTTGCTCTATCTAAAAATTATAATTATTTTATTTAGAGCTCTTAAAAATATTTTTTTTAGCTCACATTAAAAACGGAAAAAAATCTGAGTTTAATCTCAATTTTATAATTAGGTGTCTTTTTCAAAATACCTTATAATTATAAAGTTTGTCATGTTTCTTAATTTAATATTGTATACAATTTTAAGATTTTTTTAATTTAACACACAAAAGAGAACAAAACAAAAATAAACAAAATACTCACATAATTAACATTTTTGGCAAATCTGACAGCCAGATGCCTTTCTCCAGCTTTGCATCCATCCAGTTTCTCTATAGCTTCCATAGACTCCTTGACCTAAAAACAAATGAAAATCCTGTTAGGAAAACCCCAGAAATAAAGAGAAACCTTGAAACTTACACTCTTATATGTGACGAACGCGTATCCTCTAGGTTGGCCAGCTGAAGGTCCAGTTTTGTGAAACAGCATATCGAATTTATCAATGTGGCCGCATTTTTGCATAATTTTTAGTAATTGAAACCAATAATTGAAAATGCAATTAGTTTTCTGAAAATCAGGGTTTTTTAATACTTACTCGCTGAGACGAGGATCGAGGTTTCCTATCCAAAGACGGCGTTCTTCGATGTTACTTTCCTGTGGATTTTTGTATTTGCTTATATTTTTAAATTGTTATTTATTTAAAAGATAAAGTACGTACGCTGGAGGACATAATTTCAAGTTTCTAGAGGAAATCCTCTGATTTTCAAGTTAATAAAAACTCTGTGTTAATCAGGTTTTGTTTGGTTTTGTTCATAGGGTTGAGTGTTTATGTTATCAGGGTTAGTGGTTTGCGTGTTATTCTGGTTTCTGAAGATTTTCTTGTGAAATAAAAGTCATGGCTTCTAGTTTTTTCAAAAGCAGACCTGTCCAAATAGCAAGTGCTATTGGTTCTCTTGTTGGCTTAGGATGTATTCTCAAGTAAGTGTATTCTTTTATTTCTGTTTTTATTTTTCCTCAAAAACCACCGGTCTTCGAAAACTTCAGGGATTCAATGCAAGGAAAGCACTTTGACAATTCAGTGACCGCTAAAGGAAAAGTAGTCCTTATCACTGGAGCTAACACCGGAATAGGCAAAGAAACAGCAAAAGAACTGGCTTTTAGAGGAGCAAAAGTTTACATGGCCTGCAGAGATCAGGAAAAATGTGAAGAGGTGAGTGTACTATTTAATTGGTTTATAATCTGAATTCTATGAACTTAAAAAAAATCTCTGAAATTTTACAAAATTAAAAGATTTTTTTTTTAATCCCAAAGCTATTTACAAAATCCCGTCATAAACTTAGAAAACTCCTAAGTTTCCTACATAATTTAGAATCTTTAAAAATTCTTATCTTGATTTTCATCTTTCTTTAGATAAGATTATTAAAACGGAAGATTGGCTTTAAATTAAATAACATTCTTCTAAAAATATTTTTTGGATCCATCTTTTGAAGCTTGCGCCGAGAGTTTTTCTAATCAAAAGTGCTTCTAAAAATCGAAATGACACGTCCTTGTTTAATAAAAGCCAACGTTAAATTTAAAAAATGACAAACTTTTAAGGAAATGTTGAAAATAATTATTACTATAATAGTGTTGTTTGTTAAATCTAAATAAGCGAACAAAAATCGTCTGGAAAATTATTGAATTCTTCAAATTGTCATAATATCAGAGAGTTTCGAGCAACATTACAAAACATATAAAAATCCTAACAAAATCATCAAAATCCTTACAAAATCTTGCACGCAATATGAGAGTCATGTTTAACCCCCTTAGTTTTTTATCTCAAAAATAATAATTTAAAAAAAAATTTCAACAATGATGAACGCATTAAGGATATCTTTCGACATTCAATAAACTAGTTTTTAGACAGTGAAAATCAAGTAACAACATCTTAAGAATATCGAATTAAAGAATATAAAATATATATGTTTCTTGTAAACTCTAAAAACAACACTAATTAAAAAAAAATATTTAAAAATTTGTGTTTTTTAAATATATTTGTAACTAAGTATTAATTGAATATAAAATTTTAAGATGTTTTATGAAGACAAATTTATTAAGATTTTTTTTGTGAATAAAATTAACAAGAAATTGTGTTTTTTTTTTTTTTTTAACAATTTGAAGTTTTTTTTTTACTTTAGAAACCAATTTTAAACATTAAAAAAAAAAATAATAATTTTTTTGAATTTGAATTTATTAAAATATATTGGTTGACTTAGATATTGTTTTTAAAAAGTTGATTGAATGTAAAAAGTTTAATAAAAAATTACTAATTATCTGAAATATGGATTTTTTAATCCTGTAAAGTGTTTTTTCAAAATTACAAAGTAAAATTGAATTGGTATTTAGTATTGCAAATGAAACAATATTTTGTAAATAATATGTTAAACAAAAAATTTAATAACTTTAAAAGTGAATGTTTGTATTAAAAGTTCCAAAAATTTGTTTTACTTTTTTTTTCAAAATTCCGTAAATTTCACTTTTGATTTTTATTTAAATTAATCAATTAAACTATACATTTTTAAAATTTTTCAATTCTTAGAATTCAATATTTTTTAAGAATTATTAAAATTCTAAAAATCAACTTTGAAATTTTATTTTAAAAAAAATTAATTTTACTTTCAAGTTTCTTTTTTTTGTTGTTAGAAATCAAATATTTGAATTCAATGGAGCTCCTCTAATTTAGTATCTTACTGAATTTTAGTTAGTTTTCTAATTCAAAATCGTAAAGTATTTTCATTATTTTTATTGTTCTTAAAATATGTAAATTTTAGATTTTTTCTGCAAACGTTGCTTTTAAATCTAGCTTAATAAATAAAATTGTTTTAATAATGATTTACTTAAATTTTATTGCTTTATATTGATCTAATAAGCCTTTTAAAAAATATATTAATATTTCCATATTTTTTAATATTTGAAATTTATATTTTTAAACATTTTGCGATGATAAGTAATAATTTAATAATATTTTTAAAACCTCTGCATATTTATTTTATATTAAAAATAGCTTGAATTAAACTAATAACTTTATTACTCATTTCTAACTTGGTTTTTAAATTTAAAAAATATTACAAGTTATCTTTTAATTTTTGTTAATTTTGTTGAGATTTGTTGTAAGTTATAAGAGTTTTATGTCTTTAAAATGTTTAATTATTATAAATATTAAAATCAATAAAATTTAGAAAATGTTTCTAAGTTTTAATATTTTTGAAAATATTTATTTCTAACTTTTCAAATTAATGAAGAGTTTTCTTAAAGTTTAAAAATTTTTATTAACAAAAGAAGCCATGGATTTGTTTATGATTTCTTTTATATATATCAAAAATATATATAGACAAGTGCTAATTATAAAATTTAAGTAAATTGAAAGTAAATCTTAAAAAACACTATTGAAATATATAAAAGAAGACTTTTCATTGTTTGATAACATTTTTAAAATTCCGTAATAAAAAGTCATATATTTTTTGTAAAATTCCTTGTTACATTTTGGTGTGAAAAAAAGAAATTCCTGAAATTTTCTTTTTGAAAAGACTTTTCTTTTAGAAAAGGCTTTATTTGATAAAATTAAGATAAAAGTCACATTTTTTCTTTTGATGTTTTTCCTAAAATTGCAAAAAATTTTGAAAGTTTCTCTTTTAAAAAAGGATTTATTTTATAACATTAAAAATAAATCGGTAATGAAAAGTCACATTTTGTACTTTTGATATTCTTCCTAAAATTGCAAGTCGTCTCTAAAAAATGTGATCAAATTTTCTAACGCTAACTCTTCTATACGGAATGCGGCTAAATAAACATTTGTTAACAATTTAGTGTTTATTAGTCAAGGCGGATTCAGAGTACAACAACAAAATTTATATATATATATATATTTAACCGTTACATTTTCGCTTAAAGAGTTTACAGACATTTACTACGTTATTGTATGTTTTTTATTTATTTTATTTTAGCTTCAGTTAATTTAGTGAAAAGTATAAGCATTGACAATAACAACTATTACTTATTTCCGTTTGTTTTTAATTCTTGGGAGTATTTATTGTTTTAGTGAATTATTCTAATTTTTACTTTTGCTGATCTCATTTTTACATTGATAGTTTTAAAGGAATTATGTAAATACAAAAAATAAATTAGAATTCTTTATTGAAATTGTTTGTTTCTTTACATAATGCTTTTTTATTGCTTTTGAAAGACTTTTAAGTTTAAAGTACCCTATGAAGACGTGCTTCAAATTAGTGTGAAAACCTTTGTTTTTAACGAATACAATTTAAGCATTTCTGTTGATGTCAGAATTAAATTAACTAAATTAATAATATTATTCTTTGAACAACCCTTACATAATTATCCCCTTTAAGTAAAAATAATAAAAAAACAACCAACAGGCTCGTAAAGAGATAATTGAAGACACTAAGAACTCCAACATTCACTGCGAACAATGCGATCTTTCTTCCTTCGAGTCTATTCGAAAGTTTGCTACAAATTTCAAGCAAAAGGAACAGAATCTTCACATTCTCATCAATAACGCTGGCGTTATGAGGTGTCCTCACACCCTCACTAAGGATGGACTGGAAATGCAGTTAGGAGTCAACCACATGGGTCATTTCCTTTTGACTAACTTACTTTTAGAAAACTTGAAGAAATCTAGTCCAAGTAGAATCGTTGTTGTTTCCAGTATCGCCCACACTCGAGGAGACATCAATGTGACCGACTTGAACAGTGAAAAGTCCTACGACGAAGGCGCGGCTTACAACCAAAGTAAACTGGCCAACATTCTCTTCAGCAATGAACTTGCTAAAAGACTGCAATCATCAGGAGTCACTGTGAATTCTCTCCATCCAGGAATTGTTGACACGGAGCTGATGAGGCACATGGGAATTTTTAAGAGCTACATTTCAAGGTGAGTTTTTGTTTCTTTAAATTTTTTAGTATAACCTTTTCTTCCGGCAGTTTTTTTATTAAACCTTTTATCTGGCCATTCTTGAAGACTGCTAGATCAGGAGCTCAGACTTCCCTTTTCGTTGCATTAGATCCTAGTTTAGACAATAGGACAGGAAAGTATTTTGCAGACTGTGAAGCCAAAGAAACATCACCTCAGGCTCAGAACGAGGATCTTGGAAGGTGGTTGTGGGCTGTTAGTGAAAAGTGGACGAAATTGACCTCTTAGGCAGATTTAATTTGTTAAATTAATAAAAACTAATGTTATTTGAAAATTTGTTTTTTTTTTTTTTAATTTAATTGTTTTTATTTTGGAGGTGATTTGTTGTTTTGAGATTTGTTTTTGGTTTTCTTTTAAATTTGTGTGCGTTCTTTGATTAAAGTGGTTTAAATTCTGTTAAAATGATAATTATTGGGTCTGAATGTAATGTAATCTCTAAGCCGAGATTGCCTCAGCTTAGTATCTCTGGAATATATTATGAAGAAGAGTTTTTGAATGAAGTGAAGGAAACAAATGTTGGGTTTGATACAGATGACTTTTTGAAAATGATAATCATAGTAAGGTGATAAATAGTAAAGAGACATCTACAAAACGGAACAAAATATAACACTAGTTCAAGCTGTAAAGTACATTTCAATATGATGAACAGCATTAAAGAACACATTGATTATATCGGGTTAAAAATGTTGTTCTTAAATATACGAAGCCTTCGAAATAAACTGGATGAACTTAAAGTTATAATCAAAAGCAATTCACCAGATATAATTTGTTTTAATGAAGTTTGGATTATGTCCCACGAACAACAATTCTTCAAAATTGAAGATTTCGAAGAGAGAATCAACACTAGAGACATTGACAAATGTTTAGAATGTGTAATATATGTTCGCAAAAGGAATCAACATGAATAACATTATTTTGAAGGACTTCCTTGAGAACTATCTTTTTTTTTCATATTACCTACACATCGCTCTCAAAATCTATCATCGATCACGCTATGATATTGAGATTTGTCCTGATAAACCAACCATGGGGCTCTAAAAGTATTCAGGTCTTGTAAACAAGGAAGCTTTCGATGATAAAATAGATTGACAAGTGGAACACTTACTGAATACTCAATCTTCATAGTTGAAAGTAGTTTGTTAAAAGAAGCTAATATGTTAGGAATCCGTTGTGGAAAGCAATGAACAGTATATGGTCCAAGTGTTAATGAAAATTTAAATAAAATTAAGAGCGATATTGGTACCATGACTTCATCAACTCTTTTTAACCATTAGGGGTGGATGGTATATTTAAAAAAAATATCCAGGCTACAGCTGATTTGATTGCCCCCTTCTTATGAATATATATATTACTCAAAAAATAATAACTCTGATGATAATAATTAAGATTGGAAGGGAATAGATCTATCAAGCAATGGTCCAACAGGAACATGAGTGAGTCAAATATCTGAGGAGGATCCCGAGGAACTACCACCACCCTCAATCGAAGAGATTAGCGGTAATATCGAAGTTGAAGAACAACAAAAGTTCTGGATCTGATGGGATACCAGCTGAGCTC
>JXPG01000309.1:5640-17853 GCA_001015175.1 Megaselia abdita | reverse complement strand
CTTAAGTGGTTCAGTAGCGAACATATCCATTCCAATCAAGTCCTCCAAATATTAGACATAAAACCTTGCAAGTCCTTTCCTTTGGTTTTATTTTTGTAATAAATATGGAACTTATGGGCCAAGTAATGGTACAAAATATTATAATTATGGTGAATGATAAAATAGTTATATATTCATTTTATTTCAAGCATTAAAATGTAGTTATTTTAAAAGTAATACAATATCATTATAATAATAATACAAACACNTTATTTTTGTAATAAATATGGAACTTATGGGCCAAGTAATGGTACAAAATATTATAATTATGGTGAATGATAAAATAGTTATATATTCATTTTATTTCAAGCATTAAAATGTAGTTATTTTAAAAGTAATACAATATCATTATAATAATAATACAAACACTTATGCTCTAGAGCAGAGCCTTTTCAGATCCTAAAAAGACTCTTAAAAAGTATGTGGGTTATACGGGATAAAATTCTTTAAAATTTATTTTTTTTATGTATTTGAAATAAAGTGTAATCCTAAAATTATAAAACTTCCTTGTCCATCCTTCAGAATTATTTTTAATAGATAAGTTTTTAACTGAGAATTTATTTGATTGAGGGTATATTTGATTCAGCACATGTTCGAGTGAGTGCGTATTTGTTTGNGAGAATTTATTTGATTGAGGGTATATTTGATTGAGCACATGTTCGAGTGAGTGCGTATTTGTTTGAGTGAATATTTTTTCAGTGAGCATTTGTTCGGGTGAGTTTCAGTGAGTTGGATTGATTGAGGTTATATTTCAGTGAGTGCGCATTTGAGAGACTATTTATTATTGAGTGATCGTATGTTTGATTTTTTAAATAATAAATAATTGTTGACCCTCAAAGACAGGATCAATGCATTGAATCAAAAGAATACCTAAATCTCCAAGGAGTTCTTATACATATATTTTAAAATCGTACTCTAAATCCACACTGACTGACGTTTGGCTCTTTTATTTAAAAAAACGTATACAAGATTCAGAAGCAATTACTTATAGGTTATCACCAAAGTTCCTATACAATGTTTCGGACTTATCAGTTTTACTCTAAAACAATATAATCTTTTCGTCTTTGCCTTTGAAGATTGTCTTTGATTGGCAAGCTTTGTTACCTTTACTAATTTAAATTTCTCTCCACAGGTCTAGCTATAAGGTCTCTAGATACCAGTAATGAGATCTTCCAAAACGATGTAATGTCTGGTATGAATATGACACAGTTTCCAGATATTCAAAGGACTTCCATGGACATGGTGAAATCAGCTGAACCTAAACCAATCCGTGAGTGTAAAACAAATTAACAAAATTTAAATATCAAATTTAATGTGGAATAAATTTTGAAGATTGAAGCGGACATGAATCATATTCATCGTCGTCATCATACATTTGAGACTCCATTTCTAACTGACTGTCATGGGCTGTCCAATATAAATCATTTAGCTTATTACCAGAACCAGATATACCCCTATACCCTTCTTGACAATGTCCTCTCCTTATGCTTGCAATCATATCGTAATTAGTGTCCATCCTTCCACTTAAAGAAGGATCGCCAAAAGTTGAGTTTCGCCACCTAGCTTTCATACCTTCTTCATTTTTATTTTGCGTCGACATCAATTTGGGATGTGGTCGAAAGAGAGAACCATCCACTGTATCAAATGAAAAGTCCTGATCGTATTCGTAATTTTCGTCTACGGAAGGATCTTCTCTGTACGATGGCCAAATTCCGCTATAGTCAACAGCTGATTCTGGTGAATTTTCTATACTGCCTTCACAGTCGAGTATTGACTCTCCGAGATAAGACGACTTTGTAACATTTGAAACCCAACTGTTTTTCGATGAGTGTGTAGATGCGATCGAGTTGTCATCATAGCCGGCTCTCTTCCTGCTCGTTTCATCTATATTCTTTTGGGAAAACGTCACTGACGCAGTCCCTTTTNGCCTTCACAGTCGAGTATTGACTCTCCGAGATAAGACGACTTTGTAACATTTGAAACCCAACTGTTTTTCGATGAGTGTGTAGATGCGATCGAGTTGTCATCATAGCCGGCTCTCTTCCTGCTCGTTTCATCTATATTCTTTTGGGAAAATGTCACTGACGCAGTCCCTTTCTTTCTTTGATCTCGTCTTTCCAAATACTGTTTGAAGTCTTCATTAGTCTCTGAGATCTCTTTTTTTCTTATGAGATCTCGTGTTTTCCGCGAAGCTTCATATTTTCGTTTGTAAAAGTTTCCAAGATCCCTTGCAGCATGGAAACGCAACTGATCATCTATTGGCCGATGATTAAAGGAGCCCTCGTGCATTGAAAACATCTCGGAAGGTGTAATTCCAAGTCTCTCGCACACATCTTTCAAATGTTCAACTTCGGACTCGTGTTGAAATCGTATCACTTGAAGTTCTGAATCCGGAATATTTTGATCTGAGCGAAACATTTTTTGAATGTATAAATTTTTGATGCCGAAATGGAATTAATTTTGTTGGAACTGCTAGGACATGGCTTTCTTGAAAGGGTTCTTTTTTTGTGTCTTTTTTCAGTTCATACAAATATACAACGCAAGCTTAAAACTCAAGGATTAAGAACATTTTGTTTAGTTTAAATTACGTATCTTAATTTTTATTATATTTGTAATTTTATAATAATATATATATATAAAAATTAAGACCCCAAACAACAAGTACATCATGAACAACAGATACCGAATCGAAGACAACAACCGGATTTCACATCGTATAATTCGAAGCTTATGCTAATAAATTATATCACTTATAGTTTAATGAAATATAAGAATGCCAAAACATAGTTTAAAATAAACATATAAGTAATTTAATAGAACAACAGATACCGAAGCGAAGACAACAACCGGATTTCACATCGTATAATTCGAAGCTTATGCTAATAAATTATATCACGAATTGTTGCTATGTTAAACTTGGTTTGGAATAAACATTGAAATACCCAACTTGTTTTACTTTAATTAGTACATTCCATCTATATATGCTTAAAAGACACCTGTCTTCCCAAGGAGAATAACGAGTTCCAAGGTTAGAATTAACAGATAGAAGAACAGATGGGTGGATAAGATTATGTTACCTATATAGTTTACAGTATTAATAGTCAATGTTACCTTCGCCTGATACAGAATAATAACTGGGTTTTCAAAATTTACCAATACATCACAAACCAATAAAAAAAGTAAATACACAAAAAGATGACAACAATTTAATTACAAAAAGGGAAATCAATAAGGAGGGCTAATATCAACGTTAGCCGTTTTCCTTACTCTTCCGCAACGGTCAGTTTGCATGACATGATGTGCTCTACGAACACTGCCATCGTTTTGTTGTGTAACCCTTGTAGTCTCAGCCCTTCTTCCAGCAGCATTTGACCTCACGTTACTTTGAATAGTTCCTCCCATATCGTTTTGATAGGGATTATATCCTTCATATCCTTCATAGCCACACTGGTCTTGGGCACCATCGAAATTAATAGGAATGCCCCCAACGAAACTTCTCGCTTGAACTCGCAATGTTTGCTTTTCTCCATCGTTCTCTACGGTAACATTATGTTCAGACTCATCTATAGCATCTTCGGAATATTCAGCTTTATACGATGTTATAGTTCTAACTTTAGGATTCATGTTAAGATAATTTGGACGGGGAGATGGACCAACATCTTCGAAATCTGGATCATTTTCAAGACCATCTGCAGAGCTTTGGTCATAGTCTTGGTAGTCGCAAGCTCCATAATCCTGACCGCCTCTTTCAAATTCTTGACCACCTTCGTAGTCGATGTAATCTTGACCTCCAGTTTCGTAGCTGTCTGGAGCCTTTTTGAATACCCTATTCTGATAATTGATCTGATTGCTTGGACCGTCGAAGGAGGCGTTCAGGTCGAAAGTGTTTTTGTTCACATCGACCCCTTTGATTCTGTAGGATGCTTTGCCTGGTGGATACGAACTAGCTCTTGGGCCAGATGATTGTCCATAGCGCCCTTCTATACTTTCCGCGGCATTCGAAAGGATGCCCCACATATCTCGACCACCTTCATCACATGTATCCAAACCACCCTCAAGTCTTCCATCTTCGTCGTATTCGTTCTCATTAGTACTCTCAGCCTCTTCGGCTTCAGTGGCATCTGTAGCCTCTGTCACTTCACCTTCTTCTGGACTTGGTACCTCATCAGTTTGGTACTCTTGGTCTTGTTGCTGTGACAGAAGTTGATCTTCCAATAATTGCCTTTGTTGCTCTTCGAAAATACGTTGTTTCTCGATCTGCTTTTGCTTCTGTTTTTGAAACTGTTTCGCGTAGAGCTTTTGCTTCTCTTCTTCTAAATGCTTCAAGTACCGCTGTCTTTGGAGGTCTTCATTGATTTGATTTTGACGCTGGACTTCTTCGTTTATCTGATTTTGTCTTTGGACTTCATCATAGAATTGTTTACGAGTTGGAGAAGCTCCTCTTCTAGGACTACGCATTCTATTTGATCGGTCTGGGCTTTGCGAAGATTGTAAGTCTAGGTTACGTTGCTGAAGCTCTGCTTGCTTCATTTGTCTTTGACGACGTTTTATTTCTTCAAGTCTTTCCGTCTCTTCCTGGAGTTTAATTTCCTCTTGACGTTTGAATTCTTCCTGACGTTTCAACTCTTCTTGACGGCTCATCTCTTCTTGGCGTCTCATTTCCTCATGACGTCTCATATCTTCTTGACGCTTCTTAGCTATTTGTTTTTCTCGTATTTCTTGTTCGCGCATTTGCTTCTGTTGGAAGAACTGCTTTTCTTGCATCATTTTCATTTGGTCGTATCGTTGACGCTGTTCCTGAGCTTCTAGGGCTGCTTCTTCGTCTAGCTGTTGCTGAATTTTTGCAGCCGCAGCTTTTTTGGCCGCGGCTCTTCTAGACGAACGTTGAGGACTTTCTGGACGTGCTCTTGGTATATCTTCCTCTCGGAATCGCGGGGTATTTTTTGGAGTAGGAGCAGAACGTGCCCTTGGAGAGACAGACGGACTTCCGCCCTGCTCTTTCATAGTTTGAAAAGCAGCGTGTCTATCCGGGCTTTTAGAGCTTTTATAATTCTTTTGGAATTGCTGTAGTCGCTGTTCCATTTCTTGCTCGCTCATTTCGTTCAGCTGATCGGGTGTAATACCCAACATGTTACACCAATATTGAGCTTGACCTTGATAGTCATTCGGGTCAACCGGCAACTCAACGTTCTTCAAGCTAGAATAATCGCGTTTGTACATCTCGGGATTTGTTCAGTAATACAAAAATTTGAATTATATTCTTTCTGTGATAATTTAAAAATTTAATTCGAAGAAAATTCAAATTTTTTAAAAGTTCGGTTTTCACAAATAATTTATATTTCTCTGATTGAAAATTTTATCAAAGACAAATTGTCTTGATACTTTTATTCACAAGGTTTTTGAGGTTGTTTTTTCTTTTCTTTGGGAAGTGGTTTAAAAAAATATTTATTTTTGTTGCTTTTAGGAAACAAATATTTTTTTAATAAAATTAAACCTGAAGAAAAGCGTCTGTGGTTTCTTGAAGTTGACCGTATAATGGCTTCGAGCGATTTATATAATTTTGTTGTCGAAATGTGCGTGTTACACGCTTTAAAATATATTACCCACCAATAACTATATACTTTACACATTTAAAAATATGTAGAAATACAATACATTACACATTTGTGAAGCAAATATCAAATATGTAAGGCACTCATTCCATACACAATATTTTGATAAGATCTCAACACACATTTATAGTGTAGACAACATATATTCACATATTTCATTGAAATAAGACAATTAAAATATGTAAATTTTTATGAATAAATATGTGCAGCACGAACAGAATATGTACTGCACAAATAAAATATCTGACACACTCACTCCTGATCATTAAAATGTGTAGCACATTCATGTGTAGAATATTCATCAAACAAAATATGTTTAAGAATTTTACATTTTTAAATATGTCCTACTACAGTACATAAAAATATGTAATTTACACAATAGGGTAGAATTTAAATTATATTTTTAAATAATTTCAAATTCGAACTTAAGATAGCTGGTACTTCAGAATCAGACTGAACAATTTAGGAATTAAGAATACCTTTATTACCTCTTTTGCCTTTAATGGAATATATTTTAACAAAATACAAATTTATTCTCAAACGTTTAATTTAAATCTAATCATTATAGATATGTTTCTCTGTCCGGAATCAATAGTATTCGGAAAATATTTTAAATGATTACCACGTTCACTTGAGTTTCATTGTCCAGAGCATTTCTACGATCGGGAGATAAAGGAAACTTATAATCTGAAGATAGTCCCACGAATTGTGAGGCACTTCCAATAAAGCCCTTATATATGTGATGTCTTTTGTATTCAGTGTAATCTTTGTTAAATATCCTTAAGAAGCAGAACAAGAAGAATTTCCAGGATTAGGTCCTAAATGGCTAATCCATGGATCTAGTTCTTCCACAGAGACCATGGAAAAGATATTCGTAAGGACTCTTATGAAGCTTGATTTGTCTTGTGATAACAAATTCTTCACCCGAGATCGTTTTCTTGCTTCTATAATGTACGAAACTGCTCAGATAATCAAATACGATACTAGTTTCAAAAAAGTTTCCAGGACAACCAGATGATATGTGGAATTCAAGCAAAGAACATTTACTCTTATTAGGATCAATTGAATTCCTGTCAAATGAATTATTTCCGTAACGTTCATCAAGTTTTTCAGCGGCATCACATAACATCTTAAACATATCCTTCGAATCATCGTCGACGCTTCCTCCTTGCTCTCTCATCATTGTTTCTCTTCCATTTTCTTCTTTTTCACTTCAAAATTTTGAATTTTATTTCGACATTTTCTTGATTTGATTTGAAAAACAGGACATGTTTTTTTTATTCTTTTAAAAAATCAGAGAAAATTAAGTCCACATCCTGTAATTAGAATAGTTTAACCCACAAGAAAAGCCAAATAAGAAAAAACTAGTAATTTTTATTTACGCCAGTTAAACATCGCTTTCAATGCTTCGAGATTTTTCCGAGGAAAAACAGGACATGTTTTTTTTATNTAACATCTTAAACATATCCTTCGAATCATCGTCGACGCTTCCTCCTTGCTCTCTCATCATTGTTTCTCTTCCATTTTCTTCTTTTTCACTTCAAAATTTTGAATTTTATTTCGACATTTTCTTGATTTGATTTGAAAAACAGGACATGTTTTTTTTATTCTTTTAAAAAATCAGAGAAAATTAAGTCCACATCCTGTAATTAGAATAGCTTAACCCCCAAGAAAAGCCAAATAAAAAAAACTAGTAATTTTTATTAACGCCAGTTAAACATCGCTTTCAATGCTTCGAGATTTTTCCGAGGACAAGTTCCTTGTGACTGCTCATTCAACTGCAATCGCCTAGGTTGAATTTTTGCTAAATCAAAGGCTCCTGTATTGCGGCGTGTTACAGGACTAGCTCTTTTAGCTCTTGCGGCTTCCATTCTTTGCTTCAGCATTTCTTCTTGAGGGTTATGGTAAGGTATTTGTTTTCCAGGAGTGTTGTGTGGATCGCACCAGACACCCGGGGAATACTCGTAATCAGGATTACCGAAAACGCCTCTTCGTTTCCGAATCATAGGATCGAATTGCAGTGGAGTTGGACAATCCTCAACATTGTATTGTAGAGGTGAGATCTCACAATCACCAAAAACGTCATCCAATGCATCATAGGTCATTCTTCCTGCAGCGTAGACATGATTTCCGAAATCATTGAAAGAGTCATCCAAGTTATTCGTTTGGTAACACTGTTGTGGTACTTGACGTTTTGGAGTACATGGCTGTTGTACTTCACGTTTTGGAGTACATGCTACATCCTCCTCGACTTCTCTCCTGGTTGTATGTGTATCTTCTGTGGTGTTGCCACCATAGGAGACTATGGTAGATTTTTTGTCACCTCGAGTATTCGATTGATAAGTTATTATTTGAACAACTCCATCATCGTCCCCGCCGTCACACAAGAGGTTGTCAAACATACATTCATAAGGATTCTTGTGAAGAGGAATCTCTTTCGTGGTTGTGATTTCTTCGTTAGCCGTATTTTTGACACTATTGAAGTAAACGATGTTATTGTCATAATCGAACAAAATGCTCGTGTCAAATGAGTCACCACCACATCCGCAGGACGAAATATTGAACTGAGTTACCGAGTTCTTACTAATACAAGGAATAATACCAGTTTTATTAAATATATCCTCCCCGAAGGCACTCTCAAGTTCGCTGGCTAATTCGCATAGAACTTGAAACAGATAACTAGAGTCTTCTTCTTCACAGTTGCCTCCTCCGCGTTTCCTGTCTTCCATAATTGATTCTTGGAGAAGTTGTGACTCTATCAGAGATTGTCGAATATTTTCAGATTCAGTGATGGAGTTTTCGAGAAAATCGTTGTCTTCTACAACAGACTCTTCTTCATTAGAATAGGCTGGCTCTTCCTCGAGGGAAATCACGGAAACATTATCTTGATCTTGATCACTTTCTGGCTCACTTCTTTTAAAGGGACTTCTAATTTTGAAATTTCTCAGATTCAAGTGATTGTAAAGTGATTGTTTGAAATCTGGCTTTTTGGATTTCTTCAACTTTTTATTTTCACACTCATCAAGTCTCTGGTGGATCTCTTTTTCTGTCATAAGATACAAATCATTCTCAGAAACTCCGAAAAGATTACACCAAGCTTCAATATCATCAGCCTCGTTGTCCTCATAGAGACTTGAATTTGGATTTTGCCCTATCAAGTTTGCCGCCATTTCTCAAAACTTTAATTTTTTTACAAGAAATTTTGTGTTTTTTTCTTAAATAATTTTTAAATATTTTGATTGATTAATTTCTCGAAAACATTTTGTTCATTTTGTTTTATATTAATGGTTTAGAAAAAGCGGTAGGCACAGAAGTTTTCCTCAAAACTCTAAGCGGGGAGTCTGGAATTATGAGGGAAATGCAATAAATCTACAATTTCTACAAAATATTTAAAGTTCACAAAATGTTCAATTTTCTCTTATAGCTTTCAAGAAGCTCAGAAGGATTTGAAGTCATTATTAGTTTTTGGAATCTGTAAAATCTTAAGATGACTTTGTTTCCCGAATAGTTACGATATCAGCTTTAAAATATTAAACAGACTCATTATAAGTCACGCAATTAACAAATCATTTCTTTATAGAAAGAGATTGATCGAAAAGTAGTTCCTAGAATTAACATGAAAAGATCTCTAAATTTAAAAACAGATTACACATCCCAAAATAATCACTGAATCACCATTTCAACAACCAGCAACGCTAAACATCTGGTCATGCCTTTATTAAAAGCGCCAATCTAAAAGAAAACATAAACAGCTCAGATAGATTTGTAGAAGTGAAACTTCTAATAAATATAAAAAGTAATTTCTGAATTTGCTGAAGCTCAGTTGTGCAATTATATATCTATCAAGAAGTTTTCACAATTTGAAAAGAAATCACATAGTCCTGAAATTAACACACAATCATCAACGCCAAACTTGTCAATTTTTCCATTACTGATCATCCCTAGTCGTTGAGATAGCAAATCATTCTTCGACTGAAGAATAAAAGGGAAAACTATATCAAGCAATATCGTTAGTGATAACTTTAATGATTTCTTCATGATGAATAAATTCAAATTCAAACAAAACGTTACATCTTCAATCGAACTCACATCTTTCTTCGAACTTATATCGACTTCTAAAGATATCTACGAGAAGATTTTATAGTGTGTAGGGGAGCTGAACAGATCGGATTCTAAAAAGGCATTGTAAAAACGATGCCAAAGCGTTTCTGGCAATCCTTCCGATATTCTGTGGCAATTCCTGTTGTTCCCATTGTTCTTCCTCCATCTGAAGAATCGTCAATGTCCATGAAGTTTCTGGACCAAAAACCAAACATTACCCTATAAAAGTAAGAGTCAAACTAATACATATTCATAAAAATAAGTCACACACCTTTATTAATTAACAAAAAAACAAATCACTTTGAACGTTTTTCCAAAATATTCGAATTCCTCAAAACCCTATGTAAGTCTCTCATAACAGCACACGCATCTTTTTCAATCATATCAGTAAGACATCTTGTTCTCTCCGTGGATTTACTCTTCCTTTCAGTGTCACATTCAGCGTTACACTTTCGTTTCACTTTTCCACATTGATGAGATCTTGACCGCGTTCGACTTTGTCTTAAATTATTTTCATAATTTTGTTCACTTTTCTCAAACATCTTTTGATCTTCTTCGAGAGTGTCTAAAAGGGCTCTAATAGTTTCGTGAGTTTTATCGAAAACTGTTTCAGGAACAGGAATCAAGGGATTACAAACAGGTTCATGACTTCCTTGAGAAAACTCATGACTTCCATGAGAAAACTCATGATGTCCCGGATTGTTACATAAATCTCCAGTATTTTCCATTGTGCTCAACATTTCCAGAGAATCATTTGTTTGAGTACAAGCCTCAACACCACTTTTGGCTAAAATTGCCCGAATTTCATCCAGAAGCTTTGCGCTGCTGTCAGATGCTCTATTACATCCATTTGAACCCTTTGCTATGTCATCAGCGGCTCTCTGTAAAATGGTCCAGATTTGCTCGTTCTTGGCGTTTTTCTGACAATCAGTAATACCCTCATAATCATTGACAAACTCATCACACCATTGAGAACAGGATTCACGGCTTTGGTTATTAATTCTGTTATGAGTTGTTGCAAGTTTCTGTTCGAATTCCTCGTCTGTCATGTTCACCAGTTCCTTACACGAAACACCAAGGACACTGCACCAGTGATTGATGTCCTTTTTTGTCAGGCATCCATTGTGACCGTCCATTTGTTTCTATAATTTTGATAGATTTTGAAGTCCAAAAAAGGTTTACATTTTATTTTGATGTTTTTTGCTTTGGTGACTTTTATTATTTGTAAAAAGTGTTAGGTTTCGTATTCTTCCTTTTTTTGTTGTTGCTAGAATCAGGAAAAGAAAGATTAAAATAAAAACTCAAAAATCACTTTCGAACATAATTTATAAATTTGATCAACTTAAGAATGACTGGCAACAACATAAAACCACATTTCAAAATACTAAGAATTGAAAAACTGTTTGGTTTCTCTTCCGAGACTGTGAATTCTTCACACCATTTAGCACACTTTGCCTGATCGGAGTTCTGAAGAATTCTGTTTTGAGCCGATCGTATTTCTTCCTCAAACTCTTCATCAGACATCAGGACTAGTTCTTTACATGATACTCCGAGAACATTGCACCAGTGTTTGATTTCCGTCTTCGAAAGTTTTCCTTCCAGCTCCATTTTCTTCTTTTTTTAGTAATTATATTTTTGTGTTGAAATTTAGAAGCCTAAACGATTTTTTGAAGTTTTTGTCATGGATTTATTTCTTTTATTAATTTAATGAAAGGTGTCTTTTTGAGATATTTTTTTATTTTGACACTTCTTAACTTAAAATGATTGATGAAAAATATCTATTACTAACCCTTTTTCAACGGCCTGTTAGAAAAGTTTCGCATATTTGTCAATACCATCACTGACCATCCCTGACACCAATGAAACTGCAAATAATTCTTCGACTTAAGAGGAAGAGGGAAACAAATCAAACAATTGCATTATTTTGTTATTATATCTTCATGAAACTCATAATTATCGATAGAAATCTCATTCAAATCTTTGAAATGGTACGAAACGAATACGGTACGGTACGGTAAAGACTGTAAATTTATGTAGACTCGTATTGGTACATATTCGGGAACTTAGCATTAAATTTATCATTACTGCCCATCTCTGGCAAGTGAGTCAGCAAATTATTCTTCATCTTAAGAGTAAAAGGGAAAACTATATCAAATAATACCGTTAGTGTTAACTTTAATTATTTCTTCACGCCACTTATCGGTACGAGTCCTTTTATCAAAAAGTATAGAATGAATTCAATAGTATTAAAAACGAAGAAACTCGCCTTATGCAACGAAAATTTTATGGAATAATTAAGAGCGCTTAAAGCGTAAGCAATGGTAATTTTTTAATTTTTTTGGATTTGTATTCAAAGATAAAAAACTACTACTAAACTAAATCACATATTAAGGAATGTTTGCTTCCTGTGTGTTTACCAGCTGCTTTTCTACATCAGTGCTGTTAGTTTTCCCTCTTCCTC
>JXPG01000299.1:0-16484 GCA_001015175.1 Megaselia abdita | reverse complement strand
AAAGTGCTAGCTCCTACACCAACCAACTACCGTNCATCAGAGTTGTTATGTAATTAATACTCTTAACAATAACATAACAAAAATTAATACATGTGAATGCAATTTTCCAAAAATTATATACATGATTTTTGCTAATTTTGTATGAATTAATTTCGGAATTTTGATGCCGTATATATAATTTATTTTTAAAAAATCAGCTAAGTTCAAGTTTACTCAACCAAAATAATTTAAAGTTATTAAAAAATAAAATAATACTTTAATGTTGTTTTTTTTTTCGACTTAAATTAAATTAATTATGAAATTGGTGAATAAGTTATGAAGAGATGTTAATGAATAAATTTTAATATTTTAATTACGAATGAAAGTCTGAAACTGATAATCTTGTGTCATCAGAGGACTGTCATTAAGATAACATGAATATCCAGAAAGACATCAAATGATAGTCAAGACTTTCATTGCGAATATTCACAGGATCGTCAAAAAATTCTTAATTTGTGAAAATTCACTTTATGTTTCTAAGTCTTGATATTCCTTAATATCACTGCTACACCTTGAGACAACTAGGACTCATTGTGTGATTTAGTTTTTTTAGTTATATATTTCGTTTTGATTAGTTTTCTTTTGTTTGAATTAATTTCTTGTTGTATTATTTATTTTGTTTGATTAATAATTTTTGTTTGTTGGTGGTCTTTTTTTGTTGTTTTGTTATTTTAATTACTTTTAATTTTTTTAAATTTATTTGGTTTTAAGATTTTGTATAGTTATTCTCTGAGATTTTTTTAAATTTTGATTTATTTATTTTCGAATTAGTTCTTTTTTTATGCATTTTATATCTGGATAATTTGTTAAAAGGTTGGCATGATTTTTTTGTATTAGATTCTTATTATTTATTTTATTTGTATTAGTATTTGTTTTTTTTGTTTTTTGTAATTTGAAGTATTTTTTAAAGTGTAAATAAATGTAATGTATTTATAAAGTTTTCTTTATTCAAAGTTATTAACTTAATAATGTATTTTTTTTTTAATTTTTGAATATTTCTTTTAAATTATTAAATTATTATTTTTTTATTTATATTTTCTTATTTTTAATTTTTAAATGTTTTCCGTTTGTTTTGGAAGTTATATAACTATTTTATTAAATTTATTTTTCAACNATATTTTCTTACTTTTAATTTTTAAATGTTCACCGTTTGTTTTGGAAGTTATATAACTATCTTATTAAATTAATTCAAANATTCAAAGTTATTAACTTAATAATGTATTTTTTTTTTAATTTTTGAATATTTCTTTTAAATTATTAAATTATTATTTTTTTATTTATATTTTCTTATTTTTAATTTTTAAATGTTTTCCGTTTGTTTTGGAAGTTATATAACTATTTTATTAAATTTATTTTTCAACCATAAATTTAATTTAATTATGAGAAAGTTTTTATTTGTTTGCTTTAAAATGTATTAATTATATAGATTTATGTTTTACTATTATAATCCTTTGTTTGTCTTTCACATTGATCGTTGATTTTTGTTGTTGTAATTCTTATCATTCAAGTTTTTGCAGACTCAACAGTATTCTTAAATTGTAAGTTATGTTGAGTATTAGACCTTTTATTGAATATTAGAATCTACTTATAGAAATCGACTCTGAATAAATTTACAGACATGTTATTAGAATTTTCGGAACATACATATATTCCCAATCCAAACATTTGTAAGACTATACCAGCTTCTCTTCTTCCTCCTCCAAAGGTGGATCATTTATAAACTTCCTAATGACATGATATTTTTGAAAATTAAAATTTTAAAAATAGTTCACATTAAAAAATACCGAAATTATTGTTGTAGTGAAATTTACTTAATATCACAAAAATGTACTACATTGTTTTGCAATATTTTCTATTTTTTATTTTTCAAATATTTCCAGAAATTGTAAAAATTACTACTCTTACTATTCAAAATGTTACTATTAAATAGTAAAACTTAGCCAATAGTGAATTTTACTAAGTAGTAATAATTCATTAAAATTCGCCAGAACTTGTAGAATTTATTACTTGAAAATTAACATTTTTACAACTTTATGTAGTTACCCTTACTACAAAGTGTTGTTAAAATATTTGAATTTTTTGAATGGAAGACACTGCTCCTTTATTTAGTTTTGTAATTTTATTGAAAATAAATCATTATTAAGGTTGTACATGTAAAATATTTTTCTTATTAACATTATTTTTAATAAAGTATGCTGTAGAGTGTGAGACTTTCATTTATTTTGTAGTTTTTTATATCTCTTTCGATATTTGTTGAATATATTTTTTAATTTTTATGATTTTTATCAGGAATGTTTTAAATTGTATTTATTATAAGTTTTTTCAATGAATGTCGGGTATTTATGGTTTGGCTGATAGATTTTTTACAATTGTAAAATCGTCAAGGAATATCAAAACATATAAAATTGTAAAAGAATAGTCAATATCTCACTAAGATAAAACTAATAAACATTACTCAATCAATGTATTCATTTACTAAGAAAATATAAAAACTACATTTCTCCGACGGCTCATAATAAAAACCCGGAAAATTCCAATGAAAAATTCCCACGTAACTTCCTTCTCAATCAACAAAAACCAACCACTAAGAAATACTTGAAATTGCTACTAACAAACTAATTGAGTAGTTGAGCTTTTTTCCTACTCATTAACCAACGAATCGACGAATCCAATGCAAAGCCCCAGACGAAGCCACTTGTTTTTGTACGTTTTCCTACATTGTAAACAAAAACAATAGAAAATCACAAAATGAAGTTATTGATCACTTAATTTATGCCAAATTGAACGCTCAACCAACATATGAAAATAGAAAACGTAGGAGCTATGTGACTGACTGTTTAACCTACCCCACAGCCACATATTTTCTTTATTACGATACAACTACTATTATGATGCGATTGTACTACCAAGCAGCAAGACCGACAAACAACAACAGCAACAAAACATTATGATACGCGCTGAGCAGCTTAGCTAAGCAGCTATTTAGTAAGTATCAGGAAAGAAAACCATATCACGTTCATGAACCTGACGTTCCTATGTCCATCGCCATCACGTTTTTACAAGAACTCATACTATCTATATGAATATACAATATGAATAACCGCAAGAAGGCTAATAAAGAAGAAGTGGAAACGAAAATGAAGAGTAGAGAAAAGAAAAAAAGGATGTTTCGTTATCTACTTCGTCCACCCATCCGCACCTGAGTAGGGTGGTTCGGATTTTTTTGATTTTTAAAGGTTTGGATAACATTGGTTTATTGACGACTTCAAAAATTACTTTAAATTCAGTTCAAAAAAACGATTGGAGGAAAATAGTATTTTTTACTCAAAAAATCGGTAAGAGTTACCCCTTTGCAAATTCAAAAATACGGAATTTTCTTAATATCATCAAATAAAGGACTTTCTAAAAGAAAAATCCTGTCCAAAAAAGCAGTTTGAAGAAAATTGTATTTTTCACTCAAAAAATCGGTAATGATTACCTTTTCTCAAATTTGTGTGAAATATCAAAAATATGGAATATGAAATAAAGGACTTTCTGAAAGAAAACTACAGTTAAAAAAGTAATTTGAAAAAAGTTGTATTTTTTACTCAAAAAATCGGCCATGATTACCTTTTTGCAAATTTGTGTAAAATATCGAAAATCAAGAATGAGAATCTTGTTTACGGAATTTTCTTAATTTCATCAAAAAAGGGTTATTTTGAAGAAAAGTCTAGGCAAAAAAGCAATTTGAGGAAATCTTTATTTCTTACTCTAGAAATTGGAAAAGATTACCTTTTTTCAAATTTGTGTAAAATATCAAAAATTCAAAATGTTAGTTTTTTTTACGGATTTTTTGAATTTCATCAAAAAAGGGTTTTTTAGAAGAAAAGTCTAGGCAAAAAAGCCATTTGAGGAAATCTGTATTTCTTACTCTAAAAATCGGTAAGAGGTACTCCTTTGCAAATTTGCAAAAAAATACACAAATCGTATCCCTTTGTAAATTTTTTGTAAAATATACAAAATTTAAAATCTGAGCTTTTTTTACAGAATCTTCTCAATTTCATCAAATAAAGGACTTTCTAAAGTAAAAAATACAGTAAAAAAGCAATTTGAGGAAAGTTTTATTTTTTGCTCAAAAAATCGGTAATTATTACCCGTTTGCAAATTTGTTTAAAATATCAAAAATCAAGAATGAGAATCTTGTTTACGGAATTTTCTTAATTTCCTCAAATAAAAGACTTTGATTGAAATGTGATTTTTTTAAAGAAATTTTCTTAATTTCATCAAATAAAAGACTTTTTAGAAGAAAATTGAATTGAAGAAACAATTTCCATCTCAACAAATTAACAATGGGTACCGCCCAATTTGCAAATTTTTATAAAATATAAAACATACAAAATTGAGAAATTTATACTGATTTTTGCATTTATCAAATAAAAGTTCTTCTAAAAATTTTAAAATATTTTATCTATAAATTTTAAAGATTTATTAAACCATCCCTAATTATCTAACATTCAAAAAAATTAAACATCTTTTCTTTTACTATTTTTGGATACCACTCTTTTAACATCTTTAATATTTCCCAGATTCAAAAACCTTACATCGTAATATTATTTACTTTAACAAGAAACGGATACTTAAATTAATAGACAATAAATAGACTTAAATATAACTTTGAATTTCTGAAATATTTTAGTGAATATTTTTAAAGAGTTATTTACAAAATTCTTTCATCGCATATTTTTTAAACAATTTCTAAATGTTTTTTTTTTTAATTACATGTTATAATTTTGTTTTTAAATAATATTATTTATGTAAACTTTACTGAAATTTTAAAAAGCAAAAAGTAAAAAAATGAATCGAAAAAAATCAAATAAATATAGATTTTCAAAAATTAAAACTATATTTTCTTAAATTTGTTCAAAATTATTAATTAAAAGTTAAGATTTTAATGCGTTGGTTATAATAAATATAAAATTTTAAAAAAATATAAATTTTCATAAATGTGGAATTCAGCAAACTTTCAAATATAAAATAAATATATTTTTCAAATTAAAAAAAATGTAATACAATAATCTAAACATTTGAAAATATAAACTTCAATTATTAAAAATATATTGAAACATAAAATTTAAAAATAAAATTTTGAATTAAAAAAATGTAAAAGTTAAACAACATTTTTTAGTATTTGTTGTTTTCAAAACAAAATAGACAGTTCAAAGATTTAGAATGTGGAATTACAAAATGTATAAAAACAAAATATAAAACTTGATAATTTTTACAAAAAAACGTTATTTTGTTACTAACATTTGTCAAAACTTTAAAAAAGAGTGAAACAAAAAATACAAACTAAATATATTTGTTTTAAAAAAAACTATAACTTTTCCTAAACAAAAATAAAACTAATTTTAACATTTTTTTAATTAAAAAAAAACAAAAATATAAAACATTTACTTAATTAAAATAAAAAAATAAATTTACTTTCTATAAAATAATTACTTTTTACTAATAATTAAAAAAAAGATTTAAGCAAAAAAAAAAAAAAGAAATGCTTTCTTAAAAACTTATGTAAAACCAAATTTAAAAAATAGTCTAAAAATAATTATTTTAAAAATTCAGTTTAAAAGTGTCCGACATTTCTAGAGTTAACGAAGAGAAAAAAAGCTTTAGTAAACAGAAATATTGTTGCAAAATGAAGCGATATAAGTTATGGTTAAGGTTATAAGAAAAAAAAATAGTTATAAAAATTCTGAGGATTATTCCTATAAACTACAATCTTCTCCTTTCATCAAACAAATTTTAAATTCAAAGAAGAATTTCAGCATTTGAACAGAAGGCAATTTGAAAATGAGCAAGCTCTTATTGGTTGTCTTAATTGTTCGTGAAAAGCAAAGACAGCTATGTTCATCCACTCATGTTTGCATTCGATCCCTTATTCACTCATTCATCCTAAATCAGGTAAAAGAAAGAAACAGATATACTCTTAAAACACAGTTTACATATCGTGTCGTTAGACAGACGGACGCGACGGGTTAAATGTTAACATTTTTTGTGAAATGAAACAAATAAAAAAGCACAAAAATATTAACTATTGAAATTCTGAGGATTATCCACATTCATACAATATTTTTCCTTTCATTGAAAAATAAAAAACAAAATTAAATTCAAAGAATAGTTTCATAATAAACGGAAGGCTTTTTTAAAATGAGCAAGCTCTTATTGGTTGTCTTAATTTTCGTGAAAAACAAAGTCAACTAGATCGGTGTTCATACTAACACTCGGATCCTCATCCACTCACTCACGCCTTCATCCAATTAATCGAGCATTCATCCTCTTATTCAAGCCTTCATTCTATTCATCATAAACCAGGTACAAGAAAGAGACAAATATATACTCTTAAAACACAGTTTACATATCGTGTTGTNCAACTAGATCGGTGTTCATACTAACACTCGTATCCTCATCCACTCACTCACTCCTTCATCCAATTACTCGAGCATTCATCCTCTTATTCAAGCCTTCATTCTATTCATCATAAACCAGGTACAAGAAAGAGACAAATATATACTCTTAAAACACAGTTTACATATCGTGTTGTTAGACAGGCCATTAAAATGTTAAAAATGTTTGTAAAATTAAACAAAAATAAACACGAAAATTTTATTTATTTAAATTCTGAAGATTATCCGAATTCATATAGAGTGTTCTAAAAAAAGCAACATTTTAAATTAAAAAAAAAANTATTTAAATTCTGAAGATTATCCGAATTCATAGAGTCTTCCAAAAAAAGCAACATTTTAAATTAAAAAAAAACAAATTCATAAGCTTTTATCGATTGTCTTAATTCTTCGTGGAAAGCGGGGACAACTATGTCGGTATTAATCCACCCACTCGTATCATCATCCACTAACTTAGACCTTCATCGTCCCAAATATCGTGATGTGTAAAAACGGATGTGTAAAATGTTAAAATTTTTTGTAAATTTTACGCACAAAAGACTATGTTGACTATTCGAATTCTGAAGAATATTAGTAAAAAATTTTAATTTCTCTTTCNTAATCCACCCACTCGTATCATCATCCACTCACTTAGACCTTCATCCTTCATCGTCCCAAATATCGTGTCGCTGGACAGACGGATGTGTAAAATGTTAAAATTTTTTGTAAATTTTACGCACAAAAGACTATGTTGACTATTCGAATTCTGAAGAATATTAGTAAAAAATTTTAATTTCTCTTTCATGACAACAAAATTGTCCAAACCAAACAAAATCTTGAACTCAAAGAAAAAACTACCCTAAGAGAGATACAGCATTATCCTACTGTGAAGTTGCTCTGTTAAACCACTTAATACAATTAACAAAACCTAATTTACTGTTTAGACTGAAAGTTTTAATGTCGACCATAGAAGCGAATGAGCACAGGACAGAGACATTAAACAAGGTTCAAGGTATATGTTTTGAGCGCACTTAATCCGAACCCAGGACATTTTAAGTTAGAACCAATACCAATAATCTGCGTTCGTGCCTATCAATGTTCCCATGGCATGTTGTCAGGCAAATAATTTTCTTTAAGTGTTCTTGCTTTTATCTAGCAGTTCAGCAGATGCTTTCTAATCAAAAGCCGTTCCAACCTACTCTTTATCTGAGACCACATCAAGGATATTCCTGATCGTCGCTTTGGGTGTAGCCATGGGAGTAAGAACTTTTTCCCTCCACGAAATTTTTATTAGGNTGGGAGTAAGAACTTTTTCCCTCCACGAAATTCTCGAAATCTTCGAATGCCCTGGTACTATTAGAGTTCTATTTAGTTTAGCAATTCTTTACATTCTTTTACAAGAACTGAAGTTGTTGTGACAGAGTCTAGGGATTTAATCGCCGCCTGACTGTCTACACTAGTGAGCAACCTTTCAGCACCACGAGATTGTCCTCTGCTGCTCTAATAATCTTAGAAGCTTAGAATCCAGATAAGCCCCGAGATATTTAGCTTCATTGGAGAGAACAAATCGCGGAATACCGAGCGATTGGGTGTTGAAGACTGAAGTGGAAGAGGACTAACTATTTCTGGTCTGGATTAACCCCGGACCAAATTTTAATTGCCCATTCATCCAGTTACTTCAGTGCTTTACGTACACGTCCACTAATTATTGCGGAGAAAGATTCCCTTGGATAAAAGAACCACATCGTCCGCGTCGAATACAAGCTGAACTCTACGTTCTTCAACCTTCAGCATAACTTCGTTAACTGCTAGCAATCATAATAGAGAAGACAGCACTCCTCCTTAGGACATACCTAACCAGAGACTACTTCGAATGTCAGAATTTATGACTCTGGTACCCAGCATGGTTAATATCTAGTTACAAACTGGACTATCAAAACCAGTCTTCCCTAACGCGGATACAATAGCAAATCGTTCTACGTTATTGAAACCTTTCTCTATATCCAAGAAGGCTGCCATCGTAATTACTAAACATTTTTAGCGATGACATCCTGATGATATCATTGTCTCTGTTTTTGTCTCCAGTTGATCCCCACGAAGTCGTGATGATATCACCATAATATTATTTGCTTATCACCCAACGAGTGAGACAATGATATCACCAGGATGTCATCTTTAAATAATGGTACATAGGAAGCTGAGAAAGGTCTCAACTCGATGGAGGTCTCAATCGTCTTCACTACCTCATGTAGAGCTGTTCAGGGTTCAAAAGAGTTGATTGCCTATATTAATTTGTCTTTAATAATTTTAATTCATTAGTAAGTTCATTAATAAGTTTAATTCATTAGAATCCGAACAACCTGGAAAGTGTGTTGAAAGCAAATTACCATTGGTTTCTACACTTGATTTGGCCCATCTACCATCGGTCAATTGTAGATGCGTAGGTGGAGAGTAAGTTTTGGAAAGAATCTTCCGAAGTCTCGCCGCATCTTTTGTAGACTTAATATCTTCGCAGAATTATATCAATTTTTTTGCTTTCGACTCCTTCAAAGCATTATTGTAGTCGTTTACCAGACTCTTATAGGTACTTCAGTTCATTTCTTATAGTTTAATGTCCTAATACACTAACTCAAGCCTTTAATATCAAACTTAAAAAAAGAATTGACCTGAGTAGAAGTCCAATTCTTATACCTAACACTGTCGAATTTTTTACGTTAAGCTGTGATTTTAATCCAATCATAATTAAGTGCCTAAATAAACCAATAGGATTAGTTTAACTTTTATTGTTTCTTTGTTTCTGTTAAATTGTTTTTTTTTCGTCCTAGCTCTGAATCTTTTCCATAATTCTTTCAAAAAATCAAATGTTCCAGTCGAGAAGATAATTTCAAAGGAGCCTNTTCGTCCTAGCTCTAGAATCCTTTCCATATTTCTTTCAAAAAATCACATGTTCCAGTCGAGAAGATCATTCCAAAGGAGCNCAATCATAATTAAGTGCCTAAATAAACCAATAGGATTAGTTTAACTTTTATTGTTTCTTTGTTTCTGTTAAATTGTTTTTTTTTCGTCCTAGCTCTGAATCTTTTCCATAATTCTTTCAAAAAATCAAATGTTCCAGTCGAGAAGATAATTTCAAAGGAGCCTCTAATTTTGTTGGACCACCCTACTCCCCTGTTAATTCGAAAGCCAACCAATTTGTTCGGAAAATTATTAATGAAATTACAATAATTATAATGATTCTATGATGTGAGGATTGAGGACTGTGGACTGAGTTGAGTTCAGAGTAGATGGGTTGATGTTAAATGGCGGAGAGCTGACACGTTTTTAAATACACATTTAAAAAGGCGTTAAGAGTTGTGTAAATGATATCTACGTGGTGAGCGTGATAAAATTATCTTAACTTGACGTGTCTCTTTCTTTCACTTTCCGTTTTCGTCCCTCATATACAAAAGATGATGAGGACATCATCATCAGTAGCAGCATCATCATCATTACCAACAACAACAAAAGCCAGTCAACCAACCATCACGTCAACTTTTGCACGTTCGCAATGAAAATTCCGACCATATTCACATTCTTCAGGCCAGGCCAAAACATTGTGCGTCTAAGTTCTGTGATTCTCTGTCTCGCTCGATGCGACACAAATAAATACGTGGAAATGTGATACAGTGTTCAGGAATATGGAGTGATTCAATTCAAGAAACCATTGATTTTTGCCGACCTAATTTTTCAATTTTGAATACTAACAACTAAAATCAACCGCAATTTGTATTCAGTTTAGATAATCAGAGTATCACACGCGCATATCGAAATCCAACTTTCCTTTTTTTTGTATATTTTCGATGCGAGTTGGTGGATTTGCTGTTTTTGTAACGACAGATGTCAAAGGAAGAAATATATGTTTTTGCCGTCGGTTGCAAGGAATTTTTCATCCTTCCATCGCATCGGTCTAGTAAAAGATGAAGTACGCATTCTTTTTGTGGCTTCGAGTTATGTTTTGTGTCTTGTTGGTTTATTTGTTTTGTTTTATTTTATATATTTTTTTTCCGCAATATTTTGTGGAATGAGAAGAAACTTGTTTTGTATAGTAGTTCTTGCCACACTTGGAAATTTTTCTTGTCTGGTATTAATAGTAATCTATCTTGTGGTGTAATAGATAATACTGTTATTAAAAGTTGTTAGATTAATTGAGATTTTGTAACACTTTCTTAATTTAATTTTATTATAAATATTTTTGTTTTCAGTACAATACATATCAAGAGGTTTTTTTCAGGAGATTTTGGTGGTTGTTTTCAAATATGATCATAAAATCGCAGATTCTTTTACAATCATACTTTTCAAGATTTCAATAGCATAATTTTGAGATTGAATATGTTTTTTAGAGAAGATGAATATTTAATGTGTATTATTTGTATCTGTTGTCATTCTGGGATCTTTAAAGTCTTAGTTTTCTTCCCATATTTCTTGAATCAAACTTAAATATATTATTCTGTAACATTTCTTGAACAAAAAGGATATCCTTTGATTTTCAGACCTTTACTTAACAACTTCCTCATAATACAATATCAATTTCGTTGATTTATTTGAATTTTTTAGCAATACCGTGAGGTATATTTTAGATAAACCAATGACACAACAATACAAATGTCCATTGTTTGGTTTTATAGAATCAGAAGAAAAGGTTTAGATAAAAAAAAAATTGTTTTTATTTTTGTTGGGGAAAATGACCCTTCAGATCCTATGTGGTAGTTTTGCCCAAGTCGATCTGAGGGGTCGTTTTTAGAGGATTGGGGAAAATTTAATGTTTTTGATGCAGATATAATCTTAAGAAGCTATCGAGTTAAGAAAACCAAACATCAGATACCTTTCATTAATATTTTTGGAAAGTTGATGAAAAATATTTCAATATTTTTTCTCCAGAACGAAAAATGCTGAGATTGAAATTGACTTTTTTCGTTTTTGCTCGTGCTCGTTTTTGGATGGTTTGGGAAAATTAAATATTTGTTGATGTAGAAACATTGTAATGTAGCTATCGAGTGAAGAAAACCAAACATCGGATACTTTTCATGGACATTTTTGAAAAGTTCATGAAATATAGCCAATATTTTTTCCTCAGAATGAAACATTTTGTAATTCAAGTTGACATTTTTTATGGACTTTTCGTCATATTTTTGAAAAGGTATCTATTGTTTGGTTTTATTGAATCAGAAGGAGTATCTAAAAACTTTCTCATAAAAAAAATATTATTTTTTTTTTTTAAAGAAAAATTACCTTTGAGATCCTATCTGATAGTTTTGCTCTAGTCAGATACTCGATGTGAGTGGTCGTTTTTGGATGGTTTTGGGAAAATTAAATATTTTTTAATGTAGATATTATCTTATGTAGCTATCGAGTCAAGAAAACCAAACATCAGATACTTTTCATGAGCATTTTTGAAAAGTTGATGAAAAATAGTCAATATTTATTTCTCAGAACCAAAAATGTTGAGATTCAAATTGACATTTTTCATCAACTTTTCTACATAAATTTAAAAAAAAAATATCAATTGTTTCGTTTTATTAAATCAGAAGGATTATCTAAAAACCTTTGGATAAAATATTGTTTTAATTTTTGTGTTGGGAAAATGACCTTTAGGATTGTATATGGCAGATTTGCTCTAGTCAGATACTCGATCTGATGGATCGCTTTTGGATTGTTTTGGAAAATTAAATATTTTTTGATCTAGAAACATTCTACTGTAGCCATCGAGTCAAGAAAACCAAACATCAGATACTTTTCATGAGCATTTTTTTAAATTGACATTTTTCTTCAACTTTTCTACATATTTAAAAAAAAAGTATAAATTGTTTGGTTTTATTGAATCAGAAGGAGTATCTGAAAACGTTTAGATAAAAAAAATATTGTTTTAATTTTTTTTGTTTTTGGGAAAATTACCCTCCAGATACTATCTGGAAGTTTCGCTCTAGTCAGATACTCGATCTGATGGATCGTTTTTGGATGATCTGGGGAAATTAAATATGTTTTGATGTAGAAATATTCTTCGGTAGCTATCGAGTCAAGAAAACCAAACATCAGATACTTTTTATGAACATTTTTGAAAAGTTTGTTTTTCATATTTTCGAAAAAGTATCTATTGTTTGGTTTCATTGAATCAGAAGAAATCTGATAATTTATTTCTAATAAATATATAGCTTTAAAATTTTTAAAGCTATATTGATTTTAGCTTTAAAAAATTTAAATATAATTTTATAACCTAAATTTTAAAGTCTAAACATACAATCTTAAATTCTATTTTGTGGTTTGTTAGTCGTACTGATTTATGGAACATGTAACATGACTCACTATAATTTTAGAATTAAGGAAATGTTAAAATTTTAGATCAGAATAAAAAAATATTTATTCATGTTTCATATGTGAGATAAACGTCTGAATTAGCAGTTAAACTGTTTGTTTAGAATTTTACTTCCAGCTTTTAACATCAAAATTCTACAAACAAAAAATTATTTCTGAAATAATTTAAATTTTTTGGAATATTAGTTGATTTTATGCAAGTTACACACTCTATACGCAGTCTACACACATAATATGTGTTGAGAGCTGATCAAAATTATGAATGGTACCTATTTTGGTGAACATATTTGGGGTGTGCTTTTATAATGTATTGTATATCTGCAGATTTTTGAATGTGTATAATACATTTTATTTGTGGAGGTTACATATTTTAAAGTTCACGCATTAATTAGTTGGTTGGTGTAGGTGCTAGCACTCTCGCCTTCCAGTCTGACGATTCTGAATTCGGTCCTCAGTGTACACGTCAGATTTTTTCGAAAGAAATTTTCTTTCGTGTGAGTCGGATACACTACCTGACGCCACCCTCGTCGTTTCGATGTTTATGAAATAAAAGGGTACCTTTAATACACTCGTTCAAATAGCAGACTGCTCATTACTGACTGAGAGGAAGAGGAAAACTAACAACACTGATGTAAACACATAGAAAGAAAACATTCCTTAATATCACTGCTACACCTTTAGTCACCTTTGGCTCGTTGTGTGATTTAGTTTTGTTTTTAGTTTTACACACATTAAGAAAATATATTTTTTATCTGAGTACTTCATCTTATATAAAAAACGAATACTATGAGTCTTTTATAAAAAGCATTCCAAATACTGCAACATATATTAAACAAAAAAAAATTAAGTTCAGTTTGATTTTAATGTTTGATTTTTATATTAGGAGTGAGGATTTGACAAACGATTCAGAAGAGCAGATGACGATCAACAAAGCCTATGACGCTGCAATGCCAAGAAGGACACCCAGTCGACGAGGACAATATTTCTACTGGTTGAATGAAGAGATAGAAGGACTGACACAGGCGAAGAGATTAAATACTTCAAAGCATCAGCAGGAGTCCTCCAAGGATCAGTACCTCATATGGAACATCATGTACGATAGTCTTAAACATATCAGTAGCAGATAGAACCAAAGTGGTAGGATTTGGTGACATTGCAGTAACAGTTGAAAAAACCATCATTGAGATGAAAGCCACAGCGAACGAAGCAATACGACTAATACGGTTATGGCTGCAACATGCAGAGCTGGAATTAGCAGGTCACAAAACAATAACTATCTTAATCACTGGGAGAAAGGCAATGGAGAGTATGACGCTTACAGTTGGAGACACTGTAATATGATATAAGGAGTCGAATACCGAGGAGTTATGATCGACAATAGGCTGAATTTCAATTCGCATATATCATTTGCAACTAAGAAATTAAGCACAAGAATAAAGCATTATCCCGCATGCTTGCAAACATCGAAGGACCAAGATATCATAACAGAATAGTACTTTCAAGATTACACATGTTTTGAGTATACAAGAAAATATCATCAGGAGGAAGATATCATTAGTATATAGGGTTAGTGCCATAAGGAAGATTCGAGGATATCGAACAGTTTCAGTAGGCGCATTTCAATTAGCTGACGAGATAGCCAGGATATATAAAAAAAAAACTTCTATCCCTGGAGTTCCAAAAAGATCAATATTGAAGAATATTAAAGCTGATGAAAGAAGTATTTTCTTGGAAAGATGGCAGGCTAGGTGGGATAGGACTTCCAAAAGAAGATGGGCCAACAAGCTTATTCATGTTATAAGGATCGGGATCAAATGGAAACGATGAGTATACAGATATCAGCTGACGCGATTCCTGTCAGAACACGGTGGAAGTATCTACACAGGTCACTTTACGACACCAATGTGCCTACATTGCTTGCATATGGAAGAGGAAACTCAGCACGCAATTGTCCATTGCCCGCGCTTTATGGAAGGGTTTGGAGGAAACTACAATATCCGAAATGTCCTGGAATACATGCTACAATCGGAAAGTAACTGACTGTAGGTTGAAAGCAGAATAACATCCATACAGACAGAGTTACGACAACATTAAAAAGAAAGGATTAGCAGGAGAAGTAGCACAGACGACATAGCATAAATTCTAACCGACCTCTACGAAGTAATATCTAACGATAGTGCCGTAGAGGGCATAGATAGAGGGCAGAAGAGGATGGCTTTTATAGTGGATATTACAGATAATTTTTATCATAAGCCTTTCAATGCTCTATCACGTTCCGTCCACTTTCCCATAAAACGTTCCAATATTTTTCGAAACTATTAAGCCTCAGACCTTTCCAGCGGTACCAAATTTATCTTGATACGGGAACAAACAACCTTAAAAACGAGTTTAACAGAGATCGTTAACATATGGTAGGTAGTTGGTTGTTGTAGGTGCTAGNTTCCAGTCTGACGATTCTGAGTTCGATCCTTAGTGCACACGTCAGAATTTTTCGTAAGGAATCTTCTTTCGTGTGAGTTGAATATACTACCTGACTCCACCCTCGTCGTTTCGATGTTGATGAAATAAAAGAGTACCTCTAATACACTCGTTAAAATAGCAGACAGCTCATCACTGACTCTATTCATAGAAAGAGGGAAAACTAACATGTATAAAAGCATAGCTGGTAAATTAATTAGTAATAAATTTTTAGTATTACAATTTTTATTAACTTATATATAGTCAGCATTAGTACTAAATATTTTTGAGCCAGACTATTTAATTGTAAAAAAGAATACTTCCTAACTTTGACAACAGTATTTTTTATAGTAAAACTGATTTATTTCCGGGAATATCAATTTGTTTTATTTTCGAATTTTATCATTTCTAAGCCACCTATTCTTATTTGGTCTTATTCATTTTGAGAAAACTTTAATTTTAAGTAAAGTATGTTCGTAAGCTCCATTTGCATTCTGTATATTTTACTTCTTCTTTTTCTACTACTGTGCTGATTTACAATTTAAATTATTCTAAAATTGAACCAGTTTTTGTGAGTTTCCAACCTGTTATCTTTAAAACAACTAAAACAGGTCTTAATTTTTTAAGTGACAGTAAAAATCCATAAAAATAATTTGCTCTATAAAAGTATCCCAAAGAACCAGAAAGTCTAATTTTTAATATAAAGTGTTTGTTCAGAAGTAGGAAATAATAACTTGTATAAAGAATATTATGGATGTTATATGTCTGGAATTGCACAATAAGCAATAAGTAGTAAATTTTACTAAGAATTTACTCTTTCAGTAGAAAAATAGTTCCTTCGTTTTTAACTGAACTGGAAAAGTACAGTTTGTGATAGGCTTTGAACTCGAACACTTAACATTAAGTTCCACAAAGTTTTAACATATTAAAGTGCATAACCATAGCCAGTGAAATAAAATTGAATACAAATATGAAGTCAACCAGAAAGATGTTTATGAAAAATGCTAATGCTAGTAAACTTAACTATCACAAGAGGATTTTTACTAAATATAAATTGAATAGCTAAATTTGATAGCATTGACTAAACTAACACAACCAACTTAACAATTANTTATAAAAATCAGTTTTGTATGTTTGTGGGTTTGTGAGTTTGTTCCTTATACAAATCTGCAGGGATTATCCGATTTTTATCTAATTTTCAGGATGGGTTCATTGAACCTAGAG
>JXPG01000290.1:0-30973 GCA_001015175.1 Megaselia abdita | reverse complement strand
TATCAAAACTGGTGATGCAAAAGAAGATATCATGGATGGAAAAGTGGAACCAAATGTTTCCATTTGATGATGATGATGATACGAACTGTAGAAATTGTTTATATTCAAAAGATGTTTGTACAATTCCAGCTAAAACATTTGAATAGTACCATTAATATAGATTTGCAAACTAAAGCAAACTCTAGCACACATGGGTTATACAACGTGCTATCTTCACCAAAAATTTATTACTTTGAGCAACACAATTTCTTGGATATTTAAAGCAAGAGGAGGCCTTCTTGGACTAAATACCATGATTGAAATAAGATCGAATACAAATCAATGCATATCATGTAGATTGGAAGATATTCGGGAACTTAGCATTAAAGTTATCATTACCATTACTGACCTTCCCTGGCAGGTGAAACAGCAAATTATTCTTCCACTGAAGAGTAAAAGGGAAAACTATATATCCAATATTGTCGTTAGTGTTAACTTTAATGGTTTCTTCACGCCACTAATTAAATGACCATCTGAAAAATATTAATTGGTGCGAAATTGAAAAAAGTTCTGACATGAATGTGGCTCTTGACAAATTCTACGAAATTATGTTTGTTGCATTTAATCGGTTTGTTTCAACTGTTAGATGTCGTAATGATGTTTGTTCGTGGTTTACTCCTGAGCTCAAAAAATGCAAAATCGTAAAAATTATTTATTTAAAAAAATGAAAATAAATTTGACTTAAATCTGCATAATGACTATATTAAAATTTAAACTGATCTTTTGAAACAAACACGATTAGCTTGTAAGAATCATATAGTTTCAATCAAAGAATCATTGTTGACGGAGCCTAGCAAAGATAATGAAACTTAATGATGACAGCTCTGATGACAATTCTAAGATTTGTGACATATTCGCCTCGTGTTTTGAAAGTGTTTACAAAAATGATGAAGGACTAGTTTGCCCGAACACAAAGGATTGTAATCTAAATTATTTTACAATACAACCACCTGTGATATATACAGGTTTTTTACAGGTATGTTTCAGACAGGGAGATGCACTTTCCTGTGACCTGTTTAATGTATGCCTGGACATAATTGTTCGAAGAGCTAACATCAGAACATCCAGCAGCATAACCTAAGTAGAACCGAAGGCTCTTGCCCGCATTTATAGTGACCATTTACTAGAATAGCTGAAGAAATGTCAATCATTCTGCATAGAAAATAGCTATAATAGGGTTCAGAGAACTCTTCTATACATAATGTGGTTAAATAAACTTTTGTTTAATTTTTGGGTAATTTTGTGTTTAAGTTATGTTTAGGTGTTGTTCAGTAGTCAAGGCGGATTCAGAGTACCAATCCAAAATGAACAGTGTAACATTCTCTCTTAAAGAAAGACGATTACTATGCATTCAGTTGTTCTTATTGTTTAATGTTTAATAGCTTTTTAAGCATACAATTAGTAAATGTTCTGATAAAATTTCCGCTTGGGAATAACCAAGTCTGTCCAACTTTTGGCGTATGGAAATGACATTGACATCGTCACAAGAAACGTAGAAGATCTTAAGACAAGCTACAACAACATCAGTAACCAAAACACCTAAAACGACAACACTCAAGAGATCAAAAGGAGAATCAAGCTTGCTAACCGAGCATTATTTGGGCTAAGTAGAGTGCTAAGATCGAAGTTCATCCAGAGAAGCACTAAACTAAACATCTACAGGACTCTCATATACCTGTTCTGATATATTGGGCTGAGTCGTGGGCATTATCAGAATCAAACAAAAATCTTCTGAAGGTATTCGAGAGGAAAGTGCTTCGTATGATCTGTGGTCCTATTTATGCAAACAATGAGTGGCGCATACGATACAATCATGAGTTCTATGAGCTATATGCAGACTTCAGTATCGTAGATGGAGTGCGAAGGCAGCAACTTCCGTAGTTTGGACATGTTTGGAGCATGTCAGATGAAACCCCACCGAAAAAGATAGCACAAGCTAGACCCTAAGGTTCCCGACGACAAGGTCGACAACGGTTACTATGGTTAGATTGCCTTGAAGGAGAGCTTACATCAAAAGGAATCACAAGGATGACCGCTGAGACCGCAAACCGATAGAGATTGAGACAAATTCTGTGTAGATTTTGATAATCATATGTATTATAGTAAATTAATTATTACACCAATGTATGCTACCAAACAGATGAGTGATGAAAGTGATGTTGTAGACCAGGCATTCACATTAAACATTTCATGTTATTACAAAAAAAACTATACATTCTCCTAACAAATTCTTTATTCTCTGAAGTATACCATAAAATCTCACTTATAAAACCTATCAAATTGAATGAGAAGCATAGCATGCATAAATGTTCCAGCTACACAAGTAATCCCAAAAGGCAAGTTGAATGTGTATAGACCTAAAACATTGTACTGCATTTTGCTTGTGGCAAACAGCATAGCCAGAATTTCTACCTGTGAATAAATAATTTCAAGATATATTCAATATAAATTCCTCAAGATACTCACACTTTTCCAAAGACATTTATGTTTAACTTTCACTTCAATCGTTGAAAGTTTCCACTGACACTCTTTGTGCAGTTCCGAAACTTTAGTTCCCATGTTGACTATGAAGAATGCATCCAAGAATCCTAACATCAGGTTCAGAATGTTTATTGTCAGAGGAATCAAAAGCAGCTCCTTTCCATTCCAAATTTTATAAATGAAATAGATAAAAACTATTAGATTTATATAGCTCGTGAGACTCGTTGCCAACATTGGCCATCTGTAAGACTCACTCAACGATTGTGTTAGAGTGAGCAGTCTTGTATAGTTTTTTGTGATCTTCAAGACTTTAGAGTTTATAACTTTTGGCGATGAAATTGAAACATTCTCATGGATGACCTCCAATTGGCACTCGAATATCCTGAACAGCTTAAGACAGCAAACCGTAGCATAATAGAAATAGTTTATTGAAATCGAGAGGAATTTGTACAACATAACTGTGTAAAACCAACAAAAGTGAAAGGACCATGTCGGATCCTCTTCCACGACAAAAATCGTTAGATACGTGAAAATAAATGTCAGAACAAAAATTATAAATTTTATAATAATGTCAAAGACGAAGTCATTGTCGATTGAATTGATGACTTCCGTCGGTGTCAACGATTTATCCATGAGAAATGCGGTTTCCAGATTGTCTATGTTGGCTTTGATTTCGCAGTATCGCTTTCCATTCAACCAATGCGACACAAAAGTAACGAGGACAGAAGCATATTTGACAAAAGAGTTCAAAATGTAAATAAGGACGACCAAGTCCTTTGGATAGTTTAGTTTCTTGTAATCGTTGTACCGGCATTAAAACTATGGTCACCAAGTTCAAAGTAATACTGTAAATTAGACGTGGCGCGGAAAACAAGACCTGATGAGTTTCAAAGTTGTAATTACAATAAGCTAGTCCGAATGCTTGAGCGTAATTGTACGCGAACTTTGACACCAATGTGGTGCTTATGATGTTCGTTAATCGCATTGTGGAAACCAACTGATTTCGATGGAGGAAGAATTCGCCTTCCAAATGGTCAATTATTCATGTAAATGGTAATTGATTGTATTTCCGATTATTGGTTGGTTATTAAGACGGAAGATATGGATATACTACACATGTGTCGGATAACAGTGAGAAATTCACGTGGAGGATGGAATGTGGTCTCTAGACATCCTTGAGGTTTATTTTTGTCACACGTGGGTATTTTTGTAAATGGTTTATGATATGTCCTTTTGAATGGAAATGGAGTTATTGACCTGATTTGAAATTTATTTATTTAACATTTAATTTTTCAGATTTTTTTTATTTTATGTCTAAGAGATAATAGATTGCGAAGATACCAGACAAACATAAGATTTCTTTTTTTTATTAAATATTTTTTTTTTTGCACAATGAGAGATGTGATGTATTTTAAGTGGGAAATTGTCTTACTTAATCATCTCTTCAAAGATAGAATTTCTTCTACAATTTTAGTTTTTACACTGATATTCCTTATAGGAACCAACAGTGTGAGGGAGAATCTATATAAGATCACTAAACCCTCATTAACATTGAATGTAAAGTTCCAAATGAAATCATATTACAAGTCGAGAGTATTCTATACTTTGTCACAGAAAAAAAAGACGAGGATGATGATCGAACCCACATCCTCTCGCTTTCCGGGCAATTGCTCTTCCACTGAGTTACCACGGTTGGATTTTTCACGGATAAAAGCTATCAGTGTAAACACTAAAATTGTAGAAGAAATTCTACCTTTGAAGAGATGATTAAGTAAAAGTAATTTTTTTGTTTGTTGGAAAAGGAAGTTTTTTTAAGACATGTTTTTAATGATAATAATTGATGAATTTTCGGACACGCTTTTTTTATTCCAACTATTTTATATAGTTTCGTGTAAGACAACAATTTTAAATGAAAGTTACTTTTTTTCTATCAAGGAATATATAATATGACAAGATCTAAAATTAAACTTTACAATACGTTTAAAATTTTATTTTAAATTTTGAATACTTACATTTTGAATACACAAATTTGTCAGTTTAAATGAACTTTGTATGAATTTCTCTTTTCTAACATTTGGCAACAAAATCCAACGACAAAAGTCAAAAGCTCAGGTAAAAACACTTGAAGGATATATTCCATTAAAGGTATATTAGAAGTTTGATTTATGTGCATTTTGCTCTTAAACGTATAATAGATGTTTAATTTTGTTGAAATAAACAATGGATAAGTTATAGGGGCACCAATCATATTTAAAGGTAGACCAAACTATATGGAGTCTTAAAAAATGCAATTCTTATTGTAAATTACTACTTTTAAATTGTGCTTAATATTTTCCTTAAAAAATGTGTTTCTTTTTTTTTAAATATTTTTTAGATTTGTTTAATACAAAGGGGTAACCCTTTGTGATTTTTTGAGCCGGAAAATCAACTTCCTTAATTTTCCATTTCAAAGAAATTTTTCTTCAAGACATTCTTTTAGTTGATTAAATTATTAACATTTTTTGTAAAATGCAAAGGGGTACCCCTTTGTGATTTTTGAGCTGAAAAATCAACTTCCTTAATTTTCTTTTTAAAGAAGCTTTTCTGCCAGAAAGTCTTTTAATTTATGAAATTTAGAAAATTCCAATGAAAAAAGAGAATTTTTTTCGCATTTTTTGTGATAAATGCAAAGGGGTACCATTTTTTGATTTTTTGATCCGAAATATAAAATTCCTTAATTTTCTTTTTAAAGAAACCATTCTTCTAATAAGTCTTTTAATTGATTAAATTAAGAGCTTTCTACTAAAAAAGAGACCATTTTCTTCGGAGTATTTTTTTGAAAAATGCAAAGGGGTACCCCTTTCTGATTTTTTGAGCCTAAAAATCCACTTCCTTAATTTTCCATTTCCAAGAAATTTTTCCTCTAAAAAGTCTTTTAATTGATTAAATTAAGAAATTTCTATTAAAAAATAGACAGTTTTGTTTCGGCGTATTTTTTGTAAAATGCAAAGGGGTACCTCTTTGTGATTGTTTGAGCCGAAAAATCAACTTTCTTAAATTGAATTTTTAAAGCAACGTAAAAAAAATGTTCTTCTAGAAAATTTATTAAAAATATATAATTTATTTTAAGCTTACGAAATTGAAAAAAAATTATATAAATCTTGGGTTTTGTGAGGACATTGAAGATTTTGTTCAAGCTTCTTGTTAATATTTTTTGATAATTTTAACCAAAGTTGTTGTAAAAAAAATACTTTTTAGCTTATTCAAAAATATGTTTAAATTCAGGAATCCCTTAAATCATCCAAAATAAAAAAAAGAAAATATACTTACTTGAATAAATAAAATTTAACCAATGTAATGTCTATATTCCCTCCATTTTAAAATCCCTTAAATACAAAAAAAAAGAAAAAAAAAAACATCAAAAAATAATAATTGTAAAGCTCTTTTGCATTTATTTAAGTTTTCCATCGTTCAAATTTAGTAAATTTCCTAATTAAAAACTAAACAAGAAAATACTATATTTTTTCTCAGAAACAAACATACAAATAAACAAAAAAAAGTTTAAGTACAATCAGTTGACAATTTCAAAAATTTAAGTAAAAACACAATTTCAACAGTTTTTTTTTTCTATTTTTTTACAAAATAATTGTTTAATTTTAGTTTCTCTTTTCTCAGTTAAGTATTTATTGTCAGGAAAATAAAGTCACAACGTAAAAATAGAAATTAAATAAAAATAATAAATGCTAAATAAAATTGTTAAAAATAAATTTGTGCAATTTATAATTTAAAATGCATTGAATTTTGTGACTCTATTATTTTTTTTTCTTTTAAAATTTACTTTTAAAAATTTAAGTACAAGTCCAACGGAAAACAAAGAATGTCGTTAAATTTTCTGTTTTAAATTTATAATTTAGCTTAACTGAATTTATTGACGATTTAAGGCGGCCTTTTTTTTTGTTTAAATTAATTTAAAACTTAAATAAAATGATTAAGACAAAATTAAAAATTGGAATAAATATTAGTTTCTTCTTCTTATTTAAATCTTCTTGTTCTAAATTTGCATACAAAAATAAATTTTCTCTTAAGTGGCTAGAGTAAGTAGTTTTACATGTAGAATCAATCTTCGTAGAGGCATTCCTGTTTTCTTTTTTATATCGGTTTTTTTTTGTTGTTGTTGTAGTAAGTTTTATGTAAGTCAAACTAATTGTATTGTAAGTCAAATAAATATCTATCTCATTTGATCCCTTCTTGAATGTGATCTCGTTCACTCTCCGCCTCTGTCCGCTCCGCTGTTGCTTCGGTTCAAAGAATGCCGACTGCCGCTTGATAATGGACGGGGAGGTCTCTGATCACTACTACTCATCACGATCATATCGTCGTCGTACACATCAATGTCCTCTTCCTCGTCGATATCCGAGTCTGTGATGGAACTGTGTGATGAAAGGAGTGCTGTGGTAACAGCGTTTTTACTGCCGAAGCGTTTGAGTTGTGCGCGGGGTGTTAATTTTGGTAACAATGGTTGCCTTCCAGAACGTAGCAGTTTCTCACTCGTCGAACTACCATCATGATCGTGTAGCAAAGAACTGTTCACACCTTCGTAGTTCCAATCATCACCTGTCGGTTCGCACAGCGATTTCGAGTGTGTGTACGGCTCCTCTGGTATTGGGTCTCTGATAAGGGTGGGGTAGTTTTTTGTAAGTTTTCTGATTTTTCTTAAAATATTTTGATTTCAAAAGAATTAGCGTTTGTTTTTGGCATAAAATGCTTGGCTTTGGATTTCAGCTGTTTGTTGGGTTTCTTTTGATTTCTCGTAAAAAGGGAGGGGTAGAATATGAACGATAAAAAAATGTTTCTAAAATAAATACAAAGGTCAAAGAATTACCAGAAATTTAAAAACTAATGCTTTATAATGCTTGGGTTTAACTTGGCTAAATTTTATGGGGAAGCAAGTTTGAGTTTAGATTTAAAAGTATGTTCTTAGTCATTGCAGAATTCAAAGTGGTTAAAGCTATGACTATGATTCTTCCTGACTTTAGAGCAATTTTTTTATATGATTTTAGTTTTTTTTATGAGAAGTTTTTTTTTTATGTTAGGAAAAGTGTTTAAATATTCAAAAAAAATTACAATATAAAGTTTTGAAGTCCCAGAATTTTTTGAATTATTACGTCTCAATTTTTGAGGAATTAAACAAAAATTTAACACCAAATAATACTAATCTTAACAAAGCTTATTTCACTCAAGTTTATTTAACTTTTTTTTTTAATTAACATTTTATTTATTTAAAAAGTTGAAAAAAACCTATCATATCATATTTTTATTTATCAATATTCAAAATCTCCATATTTAGAACAAAAAAACTGAAATTCTAATGCTTTGACTGAAAATTATTGAAAAAAACTCTGTAAAAAAGTTGAAATCTTGAATTCAAAGCATATTAAATATTTTTCTTAGAAGTGTTTTATTCCAAGCATTTTGTAATACCCAGCATTCCTTTTTTAAATTGTTTAAGTTAATATAAAAATCATAGACAAAGAGTAGATAAGAAAAGTTAATACGTCCCATTTATCAGGATTTTACTTCTTTATATCTAATACAATATACAATAGAGTCTTATCCAATACAAAAACCAAATATTTTCTTATAAAAAAGCTTTGTTTTAAAAATAGGTTTTTTTCGGTTTGTGTATTTGCTTGCTGATCTTTTTTAATTTGAATATGAACATAAACTTACCAATGTGAATAACACTTTTTCTATTTATTGCTTTGTCTATGTTCAAATTGCGCAAACATACCCTAATGGCCTGAGGAACACATAAAACCTTCATTTTATTTTGTATAATATCTTATGCATAATTAGATCTTCTGCAATGACAAAAATTTAAGCATTTCATAAAAATTAGATAGATAGATTTGTCACTATTACATCATATAAGTAAAGTTCCTACGCAGCGTATTTAAATTATATTGTAGGTAAAATTCCTACAATAGTGAGTAAATAGATTTAGTTTTACAAATTTTGTCTTTAGTAAAACTTCTACATGAGTAAGTAAAACATATGTAGAAAAAATTCATACATGAGTGAGTAAAACTTCCACATCTTTGAGAAAAAAACTCCCACATCTGAGGGAAAAATTCATGAGTAAGTAAAACTCATACATGAGTAAATAAAACTCCCACATCAGTGGGAAAAACTCTTACAAGAAGAAGTAAAACTCCCACATTNTAAATTATATTGTAGGTAAAATTCCTACAATAGTGAGTAAATAGATTTAGTTTTACAAATTTTGTCTTTAGTAAAACTTCTACATGAGTAAGTAAAACATATGTAGAAAAAATTCATACATGAGTGAGTAAAACTTCCACATCTTTGAGAAAAAAACTCCCACATCTGAGGGAAAAATTCATGAGTAAGTAAAACTCATACATGAGTAAGTAAAACTACCACATCAGTGGGAAAAACTCTTACAAGAAGAAGTAAGACTCCCACATCTGTGGGAAAAACTCCTACATGAGTAAGTAAAACTCATACATGAGTACGTAGGACACCAACATCTGTGGGAAACACTCCTACATGAGTAAGTAAAACTCCCACATCTGTAGGAAAAAATCTTACATGAGTAAGTAAAACTCATACACGAGTAAGTAAAACTCCCATATCCGTAGGAAAAAACTCCTACAAGAAGAGTAAAACTCGCACATCTGTTGAAAAAACTCCTACAAGAAGAGTAAAACTCCCACATCTGGAGGAAAAATTCATACATGAGTAAGTAAAACTCCCACATCCGTAGGAAAAAACTCCTACAAGAAGAGTAAATCTCGCACATCTGTGGGAAAAATTCATACATGAGTAAGTTAAACTTCCACAAAAACTAGGGAGGAAAAATTTCTACATGAGTAAGTAAAACTAACACATCTTTGAGAAAAAAACTCCCACATCTGTGTGAAAAATTCATACATGAGTAAGTAAAACTAACACATCTGTAGGAAAAACTCCTACAAGAAGATTAAAACTCCCACATCTGTGGGAAAAACTCATACATGAGTAAGTTAAACTCCCACGAAAACTAGGGAGGAAAACTTTCTACATGAGTAAGTAAAACGCCCAAATCTATAGGAAAAACTCCTACAAGAAGAAGTTAAAGAAGTAAAACATATGTAGGAATTTCTCCCACATATGAACATTTCTATTTCATGATGGTATTTCTCTTATTCCGAAGCGTAGGTATTTTTCCTAATTTAGAGGGGGAAAATTACAAGTAAACATTTTTCCAAAATTTATAAGAATTTTACCCACATCATTTGAATTGTAGGATTTCCTCACACATATGTTGGTATTTTTCTTCATACGAAGAGTAGGTATTTTTCGTACTTCTAGGTGTTATAAGAATGTTTCATATGTCTCCACAAATGTAAGTATTTTACTTAATTATGTAAAATTTACCTACAGAATGTAGGAATAGAAAAAAAAACATTTATTCTACAAATTTAAGAATGTTTCCTATTTTTGTGGGTATTTTATTTTAACAACACGTAATGTGGGTAAAACCCCTAAACTTGTTTTTCCAGGTGATTCTAAAAAATAGGCACTCCAAAAAGTTCTGAAGAAGAACCTCAAAAAGAGCAAGTTTGGTAACTTTTGTTTTTATTTGAGAAGCACAAAGGAGTGGTTTTCTGTTAAAATTTGTACAATCAGACGAAAAAAAAACTTCTTACGAAAAATATTATAGGTCACACTGAGGATCAAACTCAGAATCTTCAGAGTGGAAGATGACAATGTTAGAGCAACTACAGCAACCAATAATTCTTTACATAAGGGTATTTAAAGAAAAACGCCCTAAGAAAACTTCATTAAATACGAAGATGAATTCACTTATTGTATGCGTTATTACCGAGTTTAGCACATATGACTTCTACTCTGACGATCTTAGGTTCGAAACCCCATTTTTTTTAATTTTTACTCATAGAAAATGTGATTTATTTTACAATACTGGAATTCAACATCTAAAGACGAAAGAATTCTCTCTGTATTTCAGATAAAGGTGCTTCGAATTGTCTTGGGAGCTCCGCTATATAAAAAAGTGCGAATAATTTAACTACTCTAAAATAATATGAAATATAGATTTTTGTTTGTATTTTGAAGGTATGATTTCACTATGTAATAATGGTAAAAAAATACAAACTTCTTCAAATTGTCTTGGGAGCTCCGCTGTAAAAAAATTTAACAACTCTTAAATACAATTACACGTAGAATTTTCCTGTATTTTCCAAGTAAGATTTTACTATGTAATACATGTAAAAAAGTACAAACTTAATATGGTTATAAAGAACTTAGGATTGTGATTTATATTTATTAATTCAAATAGTTTTTAAATTCTGGTAATTCTATCAAACATTATTTTTATTTTAAAAACACTTACCATTTTCAGCACGAAACATTTTTCTCACAAAAAAAAAAAAATCCTGAAGAATCTAAAAAATTCAAAATCCCAACAAACACCTTTTAGCTGCTTTCAAACGCTAAGTTTCCGTTAAGTTTAGTAGAAAGACAAGTCTACAAATGCAACTGAAATACTGTTAGCACATGCAAACAAAAAATAGTATTATACAATCTACTACGATTTCTTACAAATTGTCAGCAATTCAAATGTTAAAAGCAAGCAAAGAAGAAGAAGAAGAAATTAAACTGAAAGTAAGATAGTAAAGAAGGATAGAAATCAATCAATCAAACAAATAAATTACTTACATTTTTATTACACAAAATTCATATAAAACAACAAAATAAAGGAAATTTAGTGATCAAGTTTACAATTTTGATGGGATAAAAACACAAAAAGTTACACATAAATTTTTATAATAAATTAGAGCAAAACAAGACATTTCTACGTGTTTTATTTTTGGTTAGTTTTCTTGGTTTAATATTTATTTTTGTTTTAATTTTTAAACATAAAAGTTAACATTTTGGTTACATTATTCTAAATTATTTTTCAAATTGAAATGTTGGCTTTGATTTTGAAGACCGATTTTATTTGGTTAATCAAATGTACAAAGGACATGGTTTTTTAGTTATTTTACTATCATTGTTATTTGTATCCATGGTTAGCCAATATTAATAAGGAAATCTACTTACTTTTCATGCGATTATAAAACGACTAGATATAGTCTACTAGTGATATAGTCTACTAGTGAGAGTGCTTAAGGAAAATTGTGTGTTTAGTTGATTGTGTTTTGAGGGCTGTACATAAGATTTGTGTATTTGTGTTAATTTAAAGTGTGTAATCCATAATCCATTCTATTAATGGGCTCATCTATTTCAATTTCTAGGTCTTTTAGTAAGGAACTAAAAGTGTTTAAATAAAAATAAAACACGTTTTAATTGGTGGAAAAAAGAAAGAAAGATTTTTTGAAATGTTTTTGTTTTAACTTATTTTTTTTTACTATTTGTATTTTTGTATTTGTTTGGTTTTTTATTTTAAATTTAAATAATAAAAGAAAAAAAAAGACATTTAAAAATTGGCGCGAATTTAAATTAAATTTAAATCTCCCGCCAAAATGGAAGACGGGTTTTATTTGTCTGTCCGAGGGTAATTTTTAGAGAAAAATATTCTCCTAATTTAACTGACTCATGTATATATCTTGATCAAAACCTAGGGCAACTGCCTCTTTCATAGACCGTGTAAAGACATCATAAGCAACAACCATAATAGCGAAGGCAAAAGCCAATTTGATTTGGAATGGTTAATAAATCGCAATCGATATTGTAGGAAGAAATTTCTTCCAGTTTTACTGACTTCATAATAGCGAAGACAAGAATCATATTTCCATTCCTATAATTCGCAGCTATTAAATTTAAAAAAAAATGATCAAGATACATAATAAGAAAAGTGCTATTTTTTTCTAAATTTTAGAATTTTAATATTAGTTTTAGATTTTTTTCTCGATTATCAATAATCAGGAAGGAAATATCATTAGACTTGTTCTGTATTCCAATTTTTCGGTTGAAATATTTTTCTTATAATTTAAACTAGTCCAAACAAAATCCTCAAATACAAACATCTAATTTTAATTTAAATCTAAATAACAAAACCTAATAAAAACCATTTCAAAAAATTGATAAAAAAAAAAATTAAAAAAAATTAAAAAAGCTACACATAAAAATAAGTAGTATATTTACAGCATGCAACAAAGCCATTTTATTTATTAAATAAAATCAAATTTTATTAATATTATTTGTTTCAAAAAATTACTTTATATTCTAAACGTAAAGGTTTGTTTTTGTGTTAAAAAGTTGTTTTCTACTAATATTAATCAACAACAGTAGGATGGAAAGTCAAGACACTTGCTCGACTTGATCGGCGTCCTGTTACGATTAGTCTGTGGAAATAATATTTTTTTCTATAAATATTTACAAACGAGAATTAAATCTCTGAAAATTTGTGTTGTATTTGTGCGTGTTTTTGTAATTATTGTTTGTGTTTCTAAAATTTGTTTGCTGTTGTTTCTTTTTTGTTTGCTTATGTGCGTGGGATTGTTACTTCTTGGAGGTAACTTTTTTGATTGGGTTTTTTCTTGATGATTTTTCAAACATAGACTAATAATAGATAGGAAAACTTTCGGAGTCTGATGTTTTCCACTGAAACGATACACCTTACCAGAAGGTGCTTAAACTGAAGTGGTAAACATCAGATTCCGAAAGTTTTCATATCAAATTTTAATTGTTTTTTAATCTCCAGGCAGGATCGCCAACTTAATTATTATTCTTGATAATCTTCAAATTGAAATTGTCTCAAATTTAAATATTATTTAATATCCAGGCAGGATCGCCAACGTAATTTTGGAAAACTTATTAATTCTTAAAGAGAAACTATAACATATTAATTTATCTAAACTTAAATTGAAAACAAGTTATTTGTTAAACCATTTGAATTTTTGAAAAATCAATTGAGCATTTGTTGAGTTTTTAGTTAAGACAAGACAAACGATATTTTTTTTTGACAAAAATTAGATATCTAAGTTTGATATTAAAAAAAAAAGATTTAAACAAAAACAAGATAGGAAAAATAAAAGTTGCATTTCCCTGCAAAGTTCCTTTAAAAGTACGAAGTAAAATTGAATATGAATTTAGGATTGTAATTCAAACAGTATTTTTTTGGAAATTATATTTTAAACAACAATTAAAATTTTAACAAAATTTGTTTTAAATTTTTTAAAACTAAATAATTATCTTCGCTTTTTTTTTTTAAATTGTTTATATATTTTTTTTAACATTCCATAAATTTCACTTTTAAATTTGGTTTTAATTTTACAATTCTTAGTATTAAATATTTTTAAGGAATTGCTAAAATTTTAAAAACAAAAATCATGTAAGTGTCAGAAGTACCTTAGCGCAAATTTACTAGTCTTAATAGACCATTAACCATCATTTAGAAATTACAATTAACAATCAGCTTAGAAATTTTGTTGTTAAAAGAATTTATTAATTAATTAATAAGAAGAAATAAAATATTTTAATTTAGTAGAATTTCCACAATTTGGAATCTTGTTTAATTTTAGTTAGTCTTCTACTCAAAATCTTATAGTATTTTAAGTTTTTATGTTTTCGATACCAAATTTTATCAAATTTAAAACTGTTTTCAATTTTAATTATTAGTGGTAATAATTTAATTAATGTAATTATTTACAACAATTTACAGCAAACATTTAAGCAATCTGCTTTTAAACTTTTTAAAATACCTTTTATAAAGAAAACCTATTAAAAAAACCCTCTAAACTCAAAATCTAAACATATTAATATTAAAAATAATTTAAATGTTTGTTGTTTCTTGTTTTTTAATTATAAAAAAAATTTAAAAAATCTGTAGTATTAATTTAGATTTACTTCAGTTCTATTACTTTATGTTCATGAAAATTCTCTAAATTTTCCCAAAGCTTAGAAACATTTAATAACTGTTTCAATGGTTACAAAAAAAACCTGTTTTAGCCCTAAACATTTATTTATAATTTATTAATATTTAATTTTGTTTTTAAATATTTGAAGTTTATAATCTTAAACATTTTGATGATTAGTAATAATTTAATTAATTTTTAATATCTGGATATTTAAATTAATAATTTTATTATCCATGTTTAATTTTGTTTTTAAATTTAAAAAATGTTGAAAGAATTTTTTTTTGGTATTTTTTAAATTTTAAATTTATTGAAATAAAACAAAAATCTATATTTTTAATTTTAATAATCATAAAATAAGTGGTCTTTTTTTTTATATTTTTAAAAATATAAGCATATTATATTTTAAAAAGTTAAAAACAAATGTATCTAAGTTTTGCAAATCTGTATTTTTGAAATGTTTTGTATTTAATATTTTTGAAAATATTAATTTTTAAATTTTTTAAATTCAATGAAGAGTTTTCTTAAAGTTTCAAAAATTTGTATTTGTTATATTTAAAAATGTTCTTAGATTTTCTTGGATAATCCTAAAACTTACAAAAATCTTCCATCATATTTATTTTATATTATAAATAATTATAGAAATAATAATGGTTTGTTAGACAATTTGTGTAATAAATATGATGAAATATTTGTTTTAAAATATTGTATTTTTATTTTATTAAATAAAAAAAAATATTCTCGAAAATACTTTCAAAAATATATAGACAAGTGTTTATTATATTATGATTTAATCTTAAAAACACTATTAATTTTTGTTTTAATTTAATTTCTAATTTAAAAAAAAAAATGTTATTAAATTTAATATTATTTTGTTTTTTTTTTATTTTTATTATTAATGATTTCATAATTAATATTATGATTTTTAACCAATTTGGAAATTTCTAAAAAACTGGGAAATTTTAAATTTTCCAATCTCGTCTTTGGTCTAGTTAAATTTTAGTCAAGACAAACAAACAATTTTTATGGCAAAACCAAGATATCTAAGCGAGATATTTAAAAAAAATAGTAAAACTTTAGTATAAGCTTATCCAAACCAACTTTTAATTGAAAAAATATCTTTGCGCATTATTTTTGAGAAATTAATTGTAGAATAATAGTTTAATTTGCCATTCGGAAAAATTAATTGTGAATTAGTATAGTGTTATTTGTCGCAGCTAAATTTTAGTCAAGAAACAAACCAACTTCCAATTGAAGAAAAATGCCTTTGCTGATTTGAGTAAAGCTATTAAATTTGAATTTTTCGAGAAATCAATTGAAGATTTATTGTTTTATTTGTTACAGATAAATTTTAGTCAAGAAACCAACTTTAAAAAAAAAAAAACTTTTAAATTACAAAAACATTTTGTTTTTAATTAAATTTTCAATAAACTCTTTTTTAAAAAAAAAATTGTTTTATTTTCCATTGATTTTTCAACTTATATTTTTCCTGACTCGACATAACTATGACCCTTGATTTATAACAATGAACCCTTTTTATTGTAGAATGACCAGCTTTAATAAACTATTTCTTAAAGATTGAATTCAAAATGTTTCCATAAAAATAAAACAATTTCATAATTTTTATAAAGAAGCGTAAATTATAAAACTTCAAATGTATTGTCTGGGATTTGAACTCAGAACTTTAGCAAAACCTATTACTATTTAAATATTTATTTCCTAAAACCCATCGAAAATTCCCTCCAAGAAGCACAAAAATGAAAGCAGTTTGTTTGGTGTGCCAGGTTTATACAGACTAATCTAGAGAAGCTGCAACGATCACATAGTATAACCAATCACCACAGTTTTAAACTAAAATTAGTAAAAAGCATTGCTATTTGGTTAGTGTAGTAAAAAGGCCGAATTCTCAACTACAACATTCAATTTTGACAAACTATATGTTTTATCTATTCTAAGTGTGAGCAGTATTTTTTAAGTGTAAATAAACGCCATCATTCATCAGTTAAGAACAATTGTTTTAGTGTTAAAATGTCTGATCATGTTGTTGTCTGTAAAATTTTCAAGTTTTCGTATTTTGATATTTTTTAAACTACAAAAAGCAAGCGATTTGAGAAGCACACATGCAACGCATGCTTTTCTTGTTTAGTCTACATAGAATACATGTAATCTGTAGAAGCATAGCAAGTTGGTACTCACCCCGAAAGTTCTAACATCGATCCACGACGTGTATTTCTCCGGTGACTGGCTGTGATTGGGAACGGACCGGAGTGTCCTTCACTGATTCCAGCCGCACAAATCGAGGCCGATCGCTTGTTGGGTGGACGATCGATCGCTCCCGCTGATGACACTAGGGATGCTGCTAGTGATGGATCGGATCCAGCCTCTGTATCACCCCGGCTTCCTGAACTTTCCCTTCGGAAGAAACCTATCACGGACTTAGGTTGTTTAGGTTTACTAATTCCACCTGATTGATGTGTTTGTTGTGTTTTGAATAGTTTTGTTGTTGGGTAGTGGTGAATATTTATGGTTGTTGGATTATACAAAACACACAACAATGCAACAATGTGGTGAGTGCATTCACATAGATAGAGAAGGAAGATAAAAATAATATACAAAATAAATGATAAATTCGAGATTTGTGCAGTTAAGGGAAATCATATGTGGATTATTTTAGAGGCCTATCATGCGAAAACACACAGATACAACATTTTGATTTCAGTTTTTTTTTTTTAATTTATTTTATTTGAATAATCTTTGAGAAATGTCACGTTTTTAGTGAGATTTGAACCCATAACATTCGGCTTTTTTTTTTTCCCAAAGTATTAAAATCTCAAATTATTAGTAAGGTTTCATAATTTATAGTTATGAGTGATTTTTTATGACCGACATTTAACATTATAAACAAATGACATTATTTTGTTTGAAAAAAAAGAAGTGTCAGGTTTTTAGTGCGATTTGAACCTGCAACAATTTTTTTATCATTCCATATTTTGTTAAATTAACATTTTTTCATTTCATTCTTGTAGATATAAAACATAACAAATTTGTATTTTAAAATATTTGTTGTTAATTTTTAACTCGAAATCAATGACACATAAATCGACAATGAAATTCAGAGTTTTGGAAGTATCTTTGTTCCGTGTTTGAGTGTGTTTCACTTTTTCTTTAGTTTTGTGTCTATTTTATAATTTTAGTGAGAAAAAATAAAAAGTAAGAAAATATATAAAAATGGTGATAAAAATTATACTATTTTTACTGTGAATTCTAAATATATTTTATGCTGGAAATGTATTTTGTGATTTTAAAATTGACTGCTTTTGTGAAGTGAGGGAGCATTTAAAAAAAGAATGTTTTCTGCTTTATATTTTAAAATTTTAGTAAATTTTAGATTCTTTTATGTTTTTTTCTTATTTAATTCCTAATAAAACTCCTTCGTACTTTCGTTTGAGCCGTTGTTGATGAAAGTGGCTTTTTTTTCGTTGTTCGATATTCATTCATTTCAAATGGAGAGTTTTGATGAGGACATCTTTCATGGTTCAAGGGAAGAAACAAATATTCTTGAAGATCCACAACTTAAACCCAAGATCAGTCCAAAAATTTGTTGATTATATTTATGCAAAAAATTATTAAATTAAAAAAAAAATCAATTTTAAAGAATTTAATTAAATTTTCAAAGACATTTATTAATGCTAAAGACAATTATTTAAAATTCAACAAAAATTTCAAAAAAAAAGTTCATTTAAAAAAAAAAAAAAAATTCAAAATATTAAATATTATAGACACTAATTTAATTTTAAAGAATTTTAATTTTTTTAGATTTATTATTTTAAAGTTTTTTTTTTTTAATTTAAAATTAAATTCATTTAAAATTAAAAGAAATTTATGTACTTTTTAAAGAAAATAATTCAAAGATTTTTTTTAATTTTCAAGGAAAGAAGAAATCAATAAAAAAGCTTAAGAGTTTAATTTTAAATATTTTAATTTGAAAGATAAATATTTAAAATTAAAAGAAAGAAAACAAAACAAATAAATAAAATTAAATCCGATCTGAAGTGTATTCAAATTTTAAAGATTTTAATTTTAATTTTAAAGAAATTTGATAAAATTTCTAATATTTTTTTTAAATTAAGAAAAAAATAAAAAATTTTGAAACAAATTTAAATTAAAAAAAAAAAATTTTAACTTTTAAAGAAAATAATTCAATTTTCAAATAACTTTATTTTAATTGTTTAAAGAAATGTATTTAAATTTCAAAGAAATTAATTTAATGTTAAAGAAAATTTATTTTAAAATAAAAAAAAACTTATTTAAAACGAAGGATTCGAAAGAGATTCTTTCGGGCCATTATTGAAATGTTTTTTTAGATAACAGTTCAAGAAAAGAAATGTCCAAAGAAATTTTAGTAAATATTAATTTAATTTTTAAGAAAGAACATTTTTGTATTTGAATTTTGTTTTTTTTTTTTTTTTCATTTTTAAAGAAGTTTATTTAAAATTTAAGGAAATTTATTTAGTTTTTAAAGAAAATATTTAAATTTCAAAGATTTTTTGTAATTCATTTTTTGTAATTGTAATAATTTTTGTAATTCAAGGAAAATTAGTTAAATTTAAATTATTCCGATCTGAATTAAAATGTTAAAGATTTTTATTTTAATTTTAAAGAAATTAAAAAAAAATTCCAATTTTATTTCCAATAACATTAAATTAAAGAAAATTGTTTAATTTTTAATGGAAATAATTCAGTTTTCGAATAACTTCTTTTTTAATTTTCAAAGACATTTATTTAAATTTCAAAGAAGTTGATTTAATGTTAAAGAAATTTATTTAAAATTCAAAAAAATGTTTGTTTAAAAAAATAGTTAATTAAAAAAATAAATAGATATTAGATTTAAAAAAAAATATAATTAACGAAGAATTCGAAAAAGATTATTTCGGGCATTATTAAAATGTTTTTTGATAATAATTCATTTTAAAAAAAAATGTCCAGAGAAATATTAGTAAATATATATTAAATTTTAAAGGAAATATATTTATTTTAAAATTTATTTAGTTTTTAAAGAAAATAATTAAATTTCAAAGATTTTTTTAAATTTTCAATGAAAGAACAAATAAATAACAAAATTTTAAAGATTTTAATTTGAAAGAAATTTATTTAAAATTAAAAGAAATTTCAAAGATTTTTTAATTTTTCTAGGAAAGAAAACAAAACAAATCAATAAATAAAATTCAAGAGATTTCTTCAAGCTTCAAGGAAATAAATTTAATTCCGATCTAAGATGTTTTAAAATTTTTAAGATTTTAATTTTAATTTTAAAGAAATTTAATAATTTTTTTTTAAATTAAAAAAAAATACTTTTTTAGACAACAATTTAAAGAAATTTGTTTAGTTTTTAAAGAACATAATTAAATTTTCAAATAACTTTTTTTTTTAATTTTCAAAGAAATGTATTTAAATTTCAAAGAAATTTATTTAATGTTAAAGAAATTTACTTAATGATTATTTAAAAAAATAGTTAATTTAAAAATAAAATACGTTAGATAGAACAGTCTTATAATCAACGAAGGGCTATTATTAAAATGTTTTTTTTTTTAGATAAAAGACATTTAAAAAAAATAATGTCCAAAGAAATTTTAGTAAATATTAATTTAAAAAAAAATGTATTTATTTTAAAGAAATTTGTTTGAAATTAAAAGAAATTTATGTAGTTTTTAAAGAAAATAATTAAATTTAAAAGATTTCTTTAATTTTTAAAGATTTTAATTTGAAAGAAATTTATTTAACATTAAAAGAAATTTCAAAGATTTTTTTATTTTTCTAGGAAAGAAAACAAAACAAATCAATAAATAAATAAAATTCAAGAGATTTTTTCAAGCTTCAAGGAAAATTAGTTAAAATTAAATAAATTTAATTCCGATCTAAGATGTATTAAAATTTTTAAGATTTTAATTTTAAAGAAATTTATTTAAAATTCTAAGAAATTTAATACATTTTTCAAGATTTTTTTTAAATTAAAAAAAAATAACTTTTTTAGAAAAATATTTAAAAATTAAAGAAACTTGTTTAATTTTTAAAGAAAATAATTCAATTTTCAAATAACTTTTTTTTTTAATTTTCAAAGAAATTTATTTAAAATTAAAAAAATGTGAATTTAAAAAACAAAAAAAGATATTAGATAAATAAGTTTTATAATCAACGAAAGATTCGAAAGTGATTCTTTCGGGCCATTTTTGTAATGTTTTTATGGTTTTTTTTTAAGAATACCCGTATGTACCCGCTTTGTCTGTCCGCCTTCAGAACGCCACTTTCATCGTCTACAGCTCATATAAGATTAAAAAAATCAAGAATACAAGAAAGGCACCATTGTCATGCTGCGATGGATAGAATATAGTAAGATAGTGAAGTAATATTTACAAAAGTCGAATGAGAAACATAAATGACAAACAAAAGAAACCCTACAAACATTTTAAATACGAAAGGATATTAAACTAAAAGTTGACTGAGACAACAGTTCAGTTGAATTTGAATATCAAGTGCGGGTGCACATTTACTACAAAGCTTGACAACATTTTTTTTTATACAACATCACTGTCGGTATCATCGCTATCCACTCGGACTCTCCGTCTTTCTAATCAAGCCAATTGGTTCCAAAGATTTCATGAAAAATTCCAATGTATTTCCAAAATGTTTGTTGGGAGAGGAAAATAATTCAGAAAAATGAGATCAATGTTTTTTTGTTTCCTGAGAAAACTAATCAAAAGCTGCGGCATCGAAATTCATTGACCTATGAACGAAAATGAAACTTACCTAAGAACGTAGCACTCGGTGAATTATACGCCAAGTATTCTTTGTTTGAAACCCAGGCCGGGAATTCATTTTGTTTGACCGGACCGTCATCTTCGTCTCCATTGTCGTTGCGTTTCCATGGCAATTGTGATTCAGTCGCCGTTGGCGTGGCTACTCTCCTTTCACTCTCAGAGTCCCTGGAGACTGGTGGTCCTTCGTCTTGAACGGCGTCCAAATCTTCCTCGGCTGAAATTACAAAACGAAAACGGTTAAAATTCGAAAGCAAAGTCAACGGTTTTGTGTGTTTCCAACCAAACAAGTAACGGCAGATCTTTCAACGGAAAGAAAGCATGCATTGAATATCTTAGAAATATATATAGGAACCCAATAGCATCACATCACTTGACTGAGTTTAGATATTTAGTTTTGTACCAATTTTGTCGGCCTATTCACGGTTTACGAATTTCTAACCAATTTTTCTGAATTATATTTGTTTTTAAAAATATCGAATGGAACCAAAGAGGAAAATTTTGTGTGGATTTTAGTGTCTTCATGTTTGTGTCAAGTGACGCTTCTGGTTAAACATGCAACTCAAAATGATAACAGTGCGAAAATTAACAGCAATAACTGAAACAAAAAATTAACGTCTCTGTTCAGCAGTGTAATTTTGTTTCAAAAAAAAATATGGCGGAAAAAATAAGTGCAGATCAAGAAAACTGCCTGCAAAAGAAAGCTATAATTTTGTGGTGGCACGAAAGGTGGAGAAAAGTTGATCTTCTTTTTTTTTATAGGTTTGTTTTAATTTGGAATTGAGGGTTTCGGTTTTTTTTTTCAGTTTGAAGCATATTTTGTTAGATTAGATTTTGTAGAATCAGCTGAAATCTTAAAACACACTTTATAATCTGTTATTAACATTGTGGCGGAATTTTTCGATGTATTTTATTATACTGATGTTGATTGATACATTTTCTAAAGTTTGTTTAGTTTTCCCAACAAAAACACTTTAACAATCTTTTCAATAAATGTTTAAAATGTCGTTTTTTACCTCCAAATTGAACAAGAACATTTGAATATCTTCATTACTATAAAGAAAAAATCTATAAAATTCTAGGTCTATTCTGACAACGAAAAATCGAATATGTTATCTAAAGAATTTGAAAAATCACACAAACTCACATATTCCATAAAGCGCTCTAATGGCAGATTAGTTTAAAGAACAGCAGCAATTATTAAATGACGAATCTCTCATTAATTCCTACCCGTCTCACGAGGAAATTAAAAACCTTATCAAAGTTTCTAAGCCCTCCAAGTGCTGATAAAATTACAAATCAACTTTTGAAAACACTTTCAGAAGAAGCTACAAAACTTATATATCAATTGTTCAATGAATGTATTAATATTCCACAAAATTCTCCTTTCTTGAAGTAACGCTACAAAAAGTAGCCTCCTCCCTGCTTGACGTTGGCGATATTTTAAAAATTAACTTAAAAAATATATATATATTTAAAAAACGGCATTTTCTTACGCGTATTCATTAAGAACGTAACGTAAGCATTTATGTAGCGCTACGAAAAGTAGCATATCTTTCTCCCTCTTATATAACTTAACAAAAGGCATCTTCTTACGCTTACTCATACAAAAACGTAACGTAAGCTTTCACGTAACGTCCCAAAAAGCATATTTTCTTTTTCAGGTTTCAAAAATCCAAACAATTGGAAAACAACTTGTCAATTCTGCACATAACATTTAATCTATCAAAAATTTAACACCTATTCGTAAAACAGCATAACGTAAGTCATCACGAACGCTACTAAAAGTTGCCTATCTTTATCCCTTCTTGACGGTGGCGATATTTGAAATGCTCCCACTCAAAAATAACTTGAAAAATATGACTATTATAAAAAATTACAGTTTCTTACGTTAATTCATTAAAAACGTAACGTAATAATTCACGTAACGCTACGAAAAGCAGCATATCTTCTTTCAAAGTGTTCAAAAATACAAACAATTGGGAAAAGTTTTGTCAATTATGCGCAAAACATTTAATTTATCTGTTACAGTTTCTTACGCTAATTAATTAAAACCGTAACGTAAGCCATCACGTAACGCTACGAAAAATAGCCTATCTTTCATCTTTCTTGAAGGTGGCGATATTTGAAATGCTCCCACTCAAATATAAATATTATAAAAAAATGCATATTCTTTCGCTAATTAATTAAAAACGTATCGTAACGCTACGAAAAGCTGCCTTTTTTTTTTTTCCTTTCTTCCCTGACGATATTTCAAATGCACCCACTCAAAAATAACAAACAATTGGAAAAAGCTTTGTCAATTAAGAACAAAATATTTAATTTATCAAAAACGTAACGTAAGTCTTCACGTAACGAATAAAAAAACATATCTTCCTACCCTGCTTACGGTACCTTTATTGTTCATCCTTCCACTTAAGAATATCGTCAATAATAAATATTATAAAAGACTGTACTCTGCTACGTTTTTTCACCAAAACTTAACGTAAACCTTTACGTAACTTTACAAAAAGTTGTCTTCTTTTTCATAGTCTTCAACAATAGTCATTTCTTTTGTACCCATCAAGGAACAGGCTTGATTTTTAAATAACATTATTAGTTGCAGAGATTGTAAGAGTGTTTATGTTGGACAAACTATACAAAACCATAGATTTTGCATTGAGAAAGCTCTTTGAAACTTTTTATTGCTCTGTTTCGTTTCAGTGGAAAACATCAGACAAAATGACAAAACTAATAATATTTTGCTTAATTTCGTTTTATTGTTCATTATTTGTTGGTTTCGTGGACCTATATTGCTTTATTCTAACATTGAAGTTATATTTAACGAGCATAGGTTAATATAAAGAGCTAAAGCTACCGAATATTTTGTAATGCTCTTTAAATAATTCAAAAATAAAACATGCTTTCGAAGACAGCGAAAACGATTAATATAAAATCCATCAATATTATAAAATTGAAGCAAGAGGAGTTTCAAAATACATGCTATATTTTATACGGTGAAGCTGAGAAGGGTTTTTAACAAAAATACATTAGAAATATAAAGCGCGAAAGAAAGAAAACAGCCACGGATATTAGTAAGGAGTTAGGAAGTGCAAGGAAGAGATAATTATGAAGGTCCCCATAAAATTGTATTTCAGACATCAACTTTTCCCCATCCTTTCAACTGAATAATAAACCAAACAAAAGTAAAGTAAAGTAAAGAAAACTAAGGAAAAAAGTAACCAAGAAAGTAAAAAAGAAAAGTCAGTCAAAGAGACTCTAGTTAAGTTTGTTTAGTTTATCCGTTTACCAAAACTATGCTTAGATAAGTCTCTACGCCATGGAAGTGTTAGTTCAGCCGCTGTCGGACAAGGAGGACTAACATCTTCATCACCTGAACTCGTTACAATAATAATCGCGTTGACATCAACTGAATGGCCGTTATTTCCATTGGTGTCGTCGTCATCGTCATCATCACCAGTTGTCTCATCGACAGTGCCATCATCATCTTGCTCTTGATCGATTTGAATCTCATCATCTTCCAGATAATAATTGCATTTTGATTTGGATGATGACTCGTTGGCTTTGGATTCTGGATTTAATGAGGTTTTTTTGCTTTTAGTTGAAGAATAATGTTTAACAAAACGAGCTTTAGATGCATCAAAACCGGGAAGATTTGTGATGTGTGCTATCAATGAATTATTATTGGCACGATCTGAATCCGCTACATTAACAATACAAAACAACAAAACAATCATAAAGTATAGATTTTTGTTCGTTCACATAGGAAAAGTTAACACAAAAGAAATTATAGTTTATTTATTCATTGCGAAAAGTTGATTTATTTGGTCTTCTTTTTTTTTTAATCTTGATGGTGTTTTTGGTTTCAGTGTGACTTTTTGAAGGTAATTGTTAGGTTTATGGAGATAGAATTTTACTGTTTTTTTTCATGGATTTTTTAGATGTTGAATTTCAAGAAAGAATGTGGAATGAAATGAGAAATAATTCTTGATCTCTAAATTTTTTATTTGAAAAATCTTGAAAAATTTTCACTCAAAAATTTAAAAGACAAACAAACCAAAATATACAAATTAAGAAAAGAAAAAAAGAATAAAACATTTCCATTTTTCACACGAAAATTTTGCTTAAAACATGGATTTTGTATTACTTAAAAAAAAAAATACAAATTTTAAAGAGTAACTCAACAACATTTTTTAAAGAAAAATTAAGATTTCTTCACATTTATTCAATTTATTATTATAATTACAAAACTTTCTTTAATTTTAAATTAAAAAAAATATATTTTTAAATTAAAAAAAAAATGAATTTTTAAATTAAAAACAAACAAAAAATTTTAAATAAAAAAAAAATATTGAATTTTTAAATTAAAAACAAAAATAAATTTTTAAATTAAAACAAAAATTGAATTTTTAAATTAAAAACAAAAATTAAATGTATTATTCACGTTAAAAATTTAAAAAAATATTTTTTTTTTAAATTTAACACAACAATTGGATTGAAAATTTAGAAAACATGTTTTAAGCTTAAGTTTTTACCAACAAAATGTTCTTACATTTTTAAGAATATTTTAGTTGAAAAAAAATAAAATACTTCTTAAAAATGATTAAAATTTCCTTCAAATATATTCAAAGTTTTAAAATAAAATATTTGAAAAAATGCTAACTTTTTGAAATATTATTCAATATTAAAAATTAAAGAAAATATTATTTTGTTTGTTTGAAAAATCTAAATATTTAAAAAAAAATATTTATATAAACTGAGAAAATCTATTTTCAAAGCACAAATTAAAAAAAAAATTGAATTTGTGAATATTAAATATTAGTCGAAAATTTTAAAAACCAAGTTTAAAGCTTAAGTTTTTACTAAAATTGAACATTTTCTAAAATTTGTAAGAATATTTTTATTAAAAAAAAATCTTTCACATTTATTCAAAATTTTAACAGCTTTAAAATAAAATGTTTTCAAAAATTATAATTTTTAAAATATTTATCAAGTTTAAAGACTAACAACAATTATTTTGTTTAAAAAAAACTTTCATTAAAAACTAAGAAATTAAAAAAAAAAAATGGTAAATATTATTTTTTTAACAAAAATTTAGCAAACTTTAAAATATATATATTTTTTTAATTTTTTAATATATTTAATAATATATTTTTTTTAAAAAGAAAACGTTAAATATTTTCTAAACAAAAAAAATCAAATTCCTTTTACATTCAATCATTTTAAACAGTTTTAAAATAAAATATTTAAAACAAAATAATTTCTAAATTTTAAAATATTAAATTTAAAAAAAATATTATTAAAACATATTATTCAAGTTAAAAACTAAAAAGACTGTATTTTTTTTTTAAATCTTAATATTTAAAAAAAAAAATTTTAACATATAATTTGTATTCTATTCTCTTTTCAAAACACAAATTAAAAGAAAACATTTGGTAATATAATTTTTAAGAATATTTCTATTTAAAAAAAATGTTTTAAAATTAAAAAAAAAAAAAAAAGGAATGTTCTTTAATTCAAAATATCTTATTACGTCTGCTTAGTTTCAAGCTATGTTCTAAGAATTTTTTTTCAAGACAACAATTTCACAGCTTTTTAAATTTTAATTTCAAACTATTTTTATTCAATGTACATTTTTCACTACTTATAAAATTTGAAAAGAAAAAAAATGTTTTTTTTAAACATATTATTTTTACAAAACATTTTAATTCCTTTTTAAATAGAATAATTATAAAATCTAAATTCTTGAGAATATTAGTATTTTATTTAAGTATGATCAATATATAAAAATTTGGCTATTTCCAAAATAGAAATTATTTAAGTTCAATTTTCGAAAGTAAAATTTCAATTGGTTTTTAAAATAATTGTTTAAATTTCAAGATATTATTTCCTAAACATCCATTAAAATCCAATTTCGGAGTCTTTATATTTTAATTTTAATCCATTAAAATCTAATTTCAGAGTTTTTTTTTTATATTTTAATTTTAAACTACTTTTTTATAGAATTTTTTTATTTAAAAATGTTATTAAAAAAAGACCTCTATAGTTTTAATTTCAGGACTTTTGCAGATTTTTTTTAGAGAAAATCAGAAGCTATGATTTGTTTGCAAAATATATTAAAATTTGGACCAGAAATGGCTGAAATTCCACAAAACGGTGCGAATTCAAAGCACTAAGGTGCAGATTTTTAGTACAAAAATCTACACTTTTTTAATAAATTTTCTATAGGTGCCTCAAGAATTCTTATATTTTTTCATTATTTAAAAACAAAAAGTTTGTTTAAAAATTTTAAAACATTTCTTTGAAGGCCTGTCCACCCGAGAATAGTAAAAATGGGATAGTAAGCAATAGTAGGAACGAAAAAGCTTCGAACTTTACTATCTATATAGTAAAAAAAGCTTCGAGCTTTACTATCTCGATAGTGAAAAAGCTTTTGTGTTAATACTATTGCTTATTATACGATAGTTACCATCCTCATGTGAACTCAATATATTTAGTTAAAGTTCAAAACCAAAAAATGCAAAATGTTCTGTTTTTTAAGATTTTGAATTCTAGAAAAGAAGACATTAATGTCACACTTAAAAATAAAATAACCAAATAAACCAACTCCCGCGCTGAAAAGAAATACAATTTTTTATTCAAATTAAAATAAAGAAGTTTGGTATGATTTTCTGCAACTACGGACTAGACGGTACTTGATTTGCGCGACAAACGTACCACATGCCAACGAATGGTTTAAATGGGATCGAGGGGAAGGATTTTGTATGTACAGACTTATATAATCAAGCGCAAATGAAAGACATTCATTGGAAAGGAAGAAACATGTACAAAGAAGGGAAACATGTGCAAGAAATATATCCTCATGCACTTAAGATCGAACGATATGTCTTAGTTGGGATGATTGAAATTATTGGTTGTTTGATTTCTTACTGGTTTTTATATTGGAAACCACAAAATTGGTAATTGTCTTCGGCGAAGATGTAATTTAAACACATTGAAGTATGTTTTAAAATGGGTTGATGTCTTCACTGATGAAGTAAGATTTAATTTAGCAAGAGGCTTACTAGGATATCTATATAAATTCTTGAATTTGATTTTTAGTTTGGTATTTGAAGAATGAAAAAAATAAATTACTTAAAATTGCATTGTATACTAAAACATTCAAACTCCAAAGAGTAGACCAATAAAAAATCAGATTAACCAATGATTCCATCCCAAGAAAGGAATGCAATGCTTGAAAATGGAGATTGCTGAAAGTGCGGAGGATCAGGGAATGGAAATATTTATTTATTTTCGTAAAAAAGAATACTTACGGGATGTTTTCGCTGTGAATGTAAGACCTTCTTCCCAATCTTCTGGTTGTCCATTTTGTGCCTTAATCGCTTCATCTTCTGCCGATTCATTTAGGACTTCGTTAATGTAATCTTTTTTGGTTTGTTTTATGGTTATTTACGACAAGGACAACATTAAGATTTTTTGAATGACATAAAGAAAAAAATGGAAATAGAAAAATATGCAATTTAATGGTTGTGGAAATGTGAGGATACCCAATTCTGTGTTAACAATGATTAACTTATGTTAGTTATTGAATACTAATTAATTTTGTTCCAGTGGTTTTTGGTAATGGATTTTTGGTTTGGTTTTGGGAATTTAATTAAGGTTTTTGTAATTTTTTTGGGACATTTTTTAAACTTAAATTTTTGCGTAAGTTTTCCGGAAAACTTTTTTTTTGTAATTTTTATCAAACGATAAAATCTAACATTAACATATAGCTTTATTGAAACTTAAAGACTTAAGCTCCCAATTTAACAATGTTTTAGAAACGACAATATTTGAAGCTAAACTTTTAAGAAAGCTTTAAGCTATATTTTATGGTAATTTTCACGAGAAGATTATGTTCTTAATTTAAAGTAAAAATTAAACTTGAAAATGTTATAAAAAATTAGATTTGAACCATAGACAAACCATAGATATGAAACCTTTGGAACCTGATGTTTTCCATTGAGAAAGCTTTAAAGCTTTTTCTTGCTCCAACAGTTTTCCTATCTATTATTTGTCTATGTGTAAAGAAACCTTCTTTTCCTCAAAAAATATTTACAATAAACCAAATTTCACTAAAAACAAACCAAAGTCCAAATGAAATCTAAAAACTAATGCTAAAATTGTTAATGGAAAACCTCAAACCAAATGATGTTATTTACCTTTATATACATTGGAACTTCTAAGTTCTAGAAACAAATGTTTGTTAAGAAACTAGTGCTCAAAAACAAAGCATAAATATCTACAGCTCTTGACATGCGAACCGGTGCAAGAATAATATACAAATGAATGAGGACGACTAGAAATAGGTAAAAGATTCTACTCAAATATTTATCAAGAAAGGAACATCGCGTTCCCAAAGTGCAGAATTAATAATGAATCTAAAAAATAATGACATCAACTAGATAAAAGTGGTGGTGGTTGGGCTGGGCACATGTGCTCGGCTTGCGAGACTAAAAAACTTTACCTATTTCTAATTTACGATATTTGTTAAGTGAATTGTGAGTATGTTTTCTGATTAGTTTTCGAGAAATTTTGATTTCAGAATTCGATTTAATGTTATTCGTACCATTCGAGAATTGCTTGGTTTTTCCGTTCTGTTGGAATCCATCGTGGAATGATACATGGTTTTGTTTGATTCCGTCCTGTGGGAAAGGATTTTTGTTAGAATTTTAAAAGGTTTTTGTTTCTTAAAACATAAAGTTTTAAAAAGTATGAGAATGAGTTAACTAAAACCATAATGGATGAACGATATGGGGTTTTACCTTTACCTTATTCCCCCTTTTACTTCGTTTGTGATGTTTGCGATCGTTGACCATACGGCGAATGTTCATGTGCATCTTGTAGTTTACCTGTAGGAAGGAACGAGATATTTTTTTGTATTTCATTTATTAATTGTTTACCTTACATACCATGGGTGGGTGACTAAAAGGCTTAGAAATTTAGAAGCAGGATAGACAAATAATAGATAGGAACACTTTCCACTGAAACGAAATACACTATACCAAGAAAAAGCTTCAAAGGGCTTTCTCAATTACTAAAAGGGTGCTTCGGCTGAAGTGGAAAACATCAGATTCCGAAAGTTTTCCTATCTATGGTCTGTCTATGGAAGCAGGAAATATAACTATTGGGAGTAGTTTTTGTAACACTAAGCGGTTAGGAGTTTTTACAAAGAAGGCTGTATTGTCTTGACAATTAGTAAAACCTGAACGATTTTTCAGCTAAAAATGTATAATATTTGAGTTAGGAATAATTTAAGAACCATGGCGTATACTTTTTATTCCAACTTTGAATCATGATGATCATGATCATTGATGAGACTTTTGAATCAGGGTTAGATTAAAATAATTGAAAGTTTGAATGGGCATCTTACATTAATTTAAGTCGTTTTAATTCTAATAACGTTTTTATTTTTGAGATGCATATTAGACTGTTCCATACTGTCTTTAACATTCAAAAATAAATTTCAAAGACGAAGTATTTACTGTTGGAGTCTCTGTATTGCAGATAAAGCATTTAGATATGATATTTGTTTTTTCAACTTTTGCGACTATCGTAATTTTCTTAAAGTGAGGGATCCTATTAAGATCTTGCAGTCGAATATGAGACAAATCTTCCTCTACGTCGAAAATACTTGTGCAGTAACGACATTCATCATCCCCTATCAGCCTTAGCATTTTTACATGTTTACTAAGTAAGTTCGGACCGGTAATAATCCCACGAAACATTTTTAGCGATGAC
>JXPG01000269.1:1553-21767 GCA_001015175.1 Megaselia abdita | reverse complement strand
TACATAAACAAACAAAAGATCTATCATTCTGTATATTAAAAGAATGAGTACTTGAAATTCCAAATCAAGATTACCTGAATTTGTCCTGGATTTTTGAAAATGACCTTGTTATTTGAAACAAAAAAAGCCTTTTTGAGCCCTAAAAAGCCTTTATGAGCCTTACGAAGCCTTTGTATGAACCCTGCTCATATTGTGTACTAGATTTCTTAACAAGCTTTTGTGAATTTTGTATTTTTTTTTCAAAACAAAATGTGTTAAGTTTTTAGTGATTTTAGCAAAAATTTTTGCTTTTGAATTTGGGGAATCCAAATATATAAACCGATACAGATGTCGTTTCGAGAGATAAAAAAGTCTCTCATATGGTGTACGAGATTTTCTAACAAGTTTTTGTGGATTTTGTAATTTTATAAACAAATTTTTAGGTTTTCAGGGATTTTAGTACAAGATTTAGCTTTGAATTTGAGGAATTCAGACCTACTTTTATAAGGATTATCTTTCTATGAAATTAATGTATGAAATTCAATTGTCGAAGATAAAAATGTCTCTCTAACAGTTTTTGACATTTTCTAACAAATTTTTGTGGATTTTGTAATTTAAAAAAAAATAGGTTTTCAGGGATTTTAATACAAGATTTGCCTTTGAATTTAAGGAATTATCTTTCTAGGTTAATAAATATAAGTTCTTGTTTGAAATACAGATGTCCTGTCGAAGGAGAAACATGCCTCTCATATTGTGTACGAGATTTTGTAGGATTTTAAAGAGATTTGTACAAGATTTGCCTTTGATTTTAGAGAATTCAGTGCAAATTTTACAAGGATTATCTTTCTAGGAAAATACATAGAAATTCTTGCTTAAAATACAGAATTAAAATTTTTTTTAGATTTGACTTTGAATTTGGTGAATTTAGGGATACTTTTATAAGACTTTTATAGGACAATAAATATAAATACAGATGTCCTTTCTAGATATAAAATGTCTCTAATATGGTGTAAGATATTTTCTAACAAGTTTTTCTGGATTTTGTAATTTTTTTTTCAAAATGTTCTAAAACTTAAGTTTTTAGAGATTTTAGTAAAATATGTGCAAGATTTGCCCTTGAATTTAGAGAATTCAGAGCTACTTTTACAAGGATCATCTTTGTGTGTGCGAGATTTTCTAAGAAGATTTTGAAATACAAGAATGAAATACAAATGTCCTGTCGAGGATAAAAATATATCTCATGTTCTGTACGATATTTTCTAACAAGTTTTTGTGGATTTTGTAAAAAAATTGAATTTTGTTAGGTTTTTAGGGACCTTAGCTAATTCTGTACAATTTTTGCTTTTGAATTTGGGGAATTCAGGGCTTTTTTTACAAGAAATATATTTCAAGGATAATAAATAGAAATTCTTGTTTGAAATACAGATGTCCTTTCAAGGGGTAAAAATGTCTCTCATATTTTGTGCAAAATTTTGTGGATTTGTAATTTTTTTTAAAATTTTGTTAAGTTTTTAGGAATTTTAGCAATATCTGTACAATTTTTGACTTTGAATTTGAGGAATTCAGGGATACTTTTACAAGGCTTATCTTTCTAGGACAATAAATATAAATCCAGATGTTAGGTTTTTAGGGACCTTAGCTAAATCTGTACAATTTTTGCCTTTGAATTTGGGGAATTCAGGGCTTTTTTTACAAGAAATATATTTCAAGGATAATAAATAGAAATTCTTGTTTGAAATACAGATGTCCTTTCAAGGGGTAAAAATGTCTCTCATATTTTGTGCAAAATTTTGTGGATTTGTAATTTTTTTTAAAATTTTGTTAAGTTTTTAGGAATTTTAGCAATATCTGTACAATTTTTGACTTTGAATTTGAGGAATTCAGGGATACTTTTACAAGGCTTATCTTTCTAGGACAATAAATATAAATCCAGATGTTAGGTTTTTAGGGACCTTAGCTAAATCTGTACAATTTTTGCCTTTGAATTTGGGGAATTCAGGGCTTTTTTTACAAGAAATATATTTCAAGGATAATAAATAGAAATTCTTGTTTGAAATACAGATGTCCTTTCAAGGGGTAAAAATGTCTCTCATATTTTGTGCAAAATTTTGTGGATTTGTAATTTTTTTTAAAATTTTGTTAAGTTTTTAGGAATTTTAGCAATATCTGTACAATTTTTGACTTTGAATTTGAGGAATTCAGGGATACTTTTACAAGGCTTATCTTTCTAGGACAATAAATATAAATCCAGATGTTAGGTTTTTAGGGACCTTAGCTAAATCTGTACAATTTTTGCCTTTGAATTTGGGGAATTCAGGGCTTTTTTTACAAGAAATATATTTCAAGGATAATAAATAGAAATTCTTGTTTGAAATACAGATGTCCTTTCGAGGGTTAAAAATGTCTCTCGTATGGTGTACGATATTTTCTAACAAGATTTCGTGGATTTTGTAATTTTTTCTAATTTTGTTAAGTTTTTAAGGATTTCAGCGAGATTTGTACAAGATTTGGGGAATTCATGGCTTTTTTACATATTTAATATATTTCAAGGTTAATAAATAATAATTCTTGTTTGAAATACAGATTTTCTGTCGAAGGATAAAAATGTCTCTCATATTATGTGCAAAATTTTGTGGATTTGTAATTTTTTTTAAATAGGTTTTCAAGGATTTTAGAAAGATTTTGCCCTTGAATTTTGGGAATTCAGAGCTACTTTTACAAGGCTTACCTTTCAAGGATAATCAGTTGAAATTTTTGTTTGTTTCTAACAAAGTTTTCTCTTATTTTTTATAAATTGTTTTATATATTCTTAGTTTGAGAAATATACTTTTCTTCAAAAGAAAACCTGTTTCGAGAACCATCAACGAAACAGAACAAATTTAAAATAATAAGATATAATAAAAATATGTTAAGGAAAAAAGAGCACGATCCGTGTTTCAACAACGTGATTATAGTCTTTCTTACCTTAAGTTTATACCTGTGTTTCCAATCTCTTGAACATTTTGTGCAGTAATCCTAAATTCAAGAATTTCAAATTCTGACTTTCACAGTTTCTACAAACGCAAACTCCAATCTTTTCATACATATTTCAATCTTAACTATTTTTTGTTTATTTTTAAACGAATTTTTAAGTAAAAACACACAGAAAATACGATTTTTCTAAGAACACAAGCAATCTGCGTCGTAATTTCAAAATGAAAATTCATGAAACAGGGAAGGAATTAAAATACATTTTAAAATAATGGTTGGTATTAGAATAATATATGAATACAAAAAGTCATGGCAGCCGTGACGTGGGCTAAAATAAGCGCTGTTATATGGCTTATATTTTTCATTCAGGCGGATTTAGGATTTTTGTATAAAATACGAGTATACTGTGTTCAAAACCATCACAAATAACCAAATCGTGACAAAAGTCATTGCTTGTTGGGAATTGTTCCAAAGAAATTCGGAATTCAGTCAAATTTAAGTAATTTTCTGGCATTTCACTACATGCAAAAGCTTAGTCAGATTTTGACCGGCCTAAGACCGTTATTCTTGAGAAGTTCTTCAAAATTAAAGAAGATTCTTGCCAAAGAAAATGTTGTGTTGAGCTATACTCAAAGTCAAGACGTGAGGTAAAGGTAAAGATCTAAACTAAATCACACAACCAGCCAAAGGTGACTCAAGGTGTATCAATGATATTAAGGAATGTTTGCTTCCTATGTGTTTATCAGTGTTGTTAGTTTTCCCTCTTCCTCTGAATGGAGTCAGTATTAGAGGTACCCTTTTTTCATCAACATCGAAACGACGAGGGGGGCGTCTGGTAGTATATATCACACGAAAGAAAATTTCTTACAAAAAATGTTGACATGTGCACTGAGGATCGAACTCAGAATCGTCAACCAACCAACTACCAAAGGTAAAGATAGTTTTTGTAAAAAAGCAGGCCATACTTAAGCCAAGGACTATATACGGACCAATAAGCTTGTCTTCGTTTAAGTTTCTTAAGGCTATGGAAAGACTTGTAGATTTTGATAAAGAAAAATGGATCTTAAGCTAATCTGAGGAGATCAGCATGGGAATTGGAAAGGTGAAAGGAAGGTCAGCAGAAACAGAGCTACATAAAGTGGTAAAAATCTGTAGCCGGACCTTTCTAAGAAAGCAAAATATTTAGGGGTTATATTAGACAGGAAACTGAATTGGAAAGAAAATGCGGAAGAGGAAATTAATAAGACAATTTGAAAAAGAGCAGGAACAATATTCGGGAACTTAGCATTAAAGTTATCATTACCATTGCTGACCATCTCTGGCAGGTGAGGCAGCCAATTACTCTTAAACTGAAGACTAACAGGGAAAACTATATCAAATAATATTGTTAGTGTTAACTTTAATGATTTCTTCACGCCACTAAAATATAAAAAATGTTCTGACAATTCATTAAAATGATAGGCATAATCGAGACTATGGATTTACACTGCGTAGAGAACGTGGTACATATTCATGTCATGGGTTTGTCACTAAAGTGTTTAATTAAATGTGTAGTCCTTGAAATATTTAAAAATTGTCTTCTATTAAAATTTTAGTTCACACTGTTTAAAATGTCTTTCCTGCTTTCCGGTTCGGCAATATTGCCTATGTTCCCAAAGTAGTATATCATAAAACTGAAAACTAAAAATTTCCGCACTGTGCTTCACGTTTATGTTTAAAAAGTGACGAAAGCCTTCCCGTAACGTTACGAAAAGTAGCCTATGCTGTGAATATTTTTCATACGATATGCAGACATGTCAGCCATGGTCTAATATAAGCCATTTCAGCCACCAGCCGCGTGAAAATCGTTAGCCATAGCCCTGTTCCATCATGGCTTATATTTTCATTCAGCCGGCTTGAAGATTTTTGTAAAATTCGGCAAAATATAAGCCTCAAGCCGTTTAAAATTTTGATTTTTTTTTAAATTTAAGCTGCCCTCCGAAAATTTTGCGTTTTTATTGATAATATAAGCCATAAGCCGATCGGGACTATTTGGTAAAATGTGATTTTGGGATGTGTCAGCCACCAGCCGATCAAAATTTAAAACGGCTGACATGCCTGACGATAGGCATGATTGATTTTATATATTTAGATGAGTCTATTAAAAGCCATCAGTCAACGTTTCAGACGGCTGACATGTCTGTGTATTTGCAGCTTTCAGCAGGCATGTCAGCCATAGTCCAAAATAAGCCAACTGAAATATATCTGCCGTCCGTCACCGCCAGCATCTGCAAACACAGGACATATGCTATCAAGGTAGAGTAAATCCAGCAAATTGAATTCACCGTAATATAGACGACATTAAGCATTAAAATTTGCTGTCAGATATTTTAAAATTTATACTCAATATGTTCAATATTAAATTATATCAAAGTAACGAGATTAAGTGGAGCCATCCACACCATATAGGTCCCAATTTGACCTTGCATGGAAAATTTCCTGAATTCAATAAGAATGTATTCCTATACCTATAATGTACATAAAATGCATTCTCCCTCACTAATGTCCAACAGAGAGAAAGGGAAAACTTAATAAATTTTAAAACATGCTGCTATGGCCTAAAAACTCTACCATCGTACTACATAAAAATGTCTGCAACAATATTCCTCTTTCATCAGATACTTTTTTTCATAATATTTTCTTCACTTAGTAAAAAAAACCTTTTTTGGTTATTAAAAAGCAGTAGGATTTGGGTTGTGTGAATGCAAAAGGATACTTTGCTTTCATTTTTACGATTGTGCTTCAGTCTGTTAGAGTGCTTTTTGAACGAGCCAAAATAATTATAATGGATGAATTTTAATTTATTGAAGAATGTAATAGATGACTTTACCTTGGGAATTCTTCACTTCAGCTTGAAGTGGATTAAAAGCTAATTATCAAGAGAATTTGTCAAGGAATTTGAGAAACATTCTAATTGGAGACTATGTTCTTGTATACTCAGTTGTTATATGTCTCTTTTATTTCTGATTGGAAAATAGTTTTCTATAATTCATTTTGGCCTCTTTCCATTGGAGGAAATGAAACCATACATTTTTCAATCATCAAACCATCAAAAGCAATGACAAATGTTTTGCTATACCAGGAATTAAAATATTCTAAAAATGAAATCGAAAAACAAGAGCTTGTTTTCATATTTATGGGAAAGATTGAAAATTAAATCCACCGGAACCTTTTATGAAAGACAAAATAGTAGAATACAAACTTTTATATAAAACTAAGTCTGGGTAAGACTAAAACATATGTAAGATTAAAAGTTGATATATTTTCTGAAAACCAAAGGAATTCATGAAGACAAAAGTAGAATTATTATAGTTGTGGTTTCTTCCATGAAAGATCTTTTGAATTTCAAGAAAGTTTCGTTTTACTTGAATTTCGAAAGCAAAGGAAAAGTTGTATTAGAATATCAAGAACAAAGGATGTAAATATAAAACTTGTTTTTAGTTTATAATTTGTTTTTTCTTTGATGTTACAGAGGAATGCATCTCGCCATGCTATAACCTTTGGATTAATATATTATTCCGTTTTCTATCTACTTAAGCTTAATTTTTGTTTAAAAGCTGTCTGTTTAATTTTTAAACAGGAATGAACTACTCTTAAGATTCATTTTACTTAGTCTGCTGTCATTAATGTGGGTATTATATTGCAAGGAATGGCAGACAAATAAAAAGGATAAGATTGATTTCTAGGTATTTAGATGAGTCTAATAACAGCCATCAGTCAACATTTCAGACGGCTGACATGACTGGGTGTTAGTTTCTGTCAGCCGTCATGTCTGAGTAATAGCTTCTTTCAGCAGACATGTTAGCCATAGTCCAAAATAAGGCGCTTGCCTACTGCCGCCCATCATCTTCACTCTGAGTGTAAGAAAGAAGAATTTCAGAGAGACAACATAAAAACAGAACCATTCATATTGGTTTATTCAAAATCCTTAATTTTGATTGGTTGAAAATAACAGCTAGGCCGAAGCAATCCTTAAATTTGTTTAAAATTCAATTGATGAAAACGTCCTAAAACTGAAGCCACTGATATTAGAACCCTGGCCCTATCAAGTGAGTGAAATACATTCTCTCTCCACCCGACAAAACCGAACATTTCCAATGGATGTCAAATAAAGGAGAATATTTTTTCAAGTGAGGTAATTTATTGATAAAGTAAATAACGTAATTTACAACATTTCCTCTGTTTTTTAAAATATTTTGTTATTGTTCAATTTTAGAAAAATGTTGACAATAAAAATGACTAAGGTATCCATACAATATTCCTTCTTAGACATTTTAGTTTTTGGTGCTAATAATCATAGCATCTCTAAAATGTCATTGATTCCACATTGAACATTTTGAGGAATAAAAACACATAAAAAATGCCTGATATTTTCATTCCATAAATAACAATATGTAATAAACTTCTGCCCACGCCTTAATTCAACAAGAATAAATGCCTTTTCCTCTACTCATTCACAATTCACAAAAAAGATCAATAAATTAGGGACTTCAAAGAACAAAAATGTGTGCTTCTTTCTCATTTACATGTTTTTAATTTTAAACTCTATAACAACTCTCTTTAAAAGTTGATAGTTGAAAAACCCTTATCCTCCTTTATCCACTGCTAGTTTTCGTTCAACATTCTTTTGAAAGTATATAAAAAGTGCAATGATTTCTAGTTATCTTTCGGATACTTTGTTGGTTGTTCACAAAAAGAAAAGGATTTTAATTAAATTTTTGCTCAGAACTGAACCAGCAGGGGAAGGTTGAAGAAGTTGCTTCTTCTTCGAGTCTTTGAAAGAGCGACATAACATGTTTTATGAGAAATCTGTAATTAAATTTGTCTGAAGGACTTGAATTATGCCATACACTTTAGAATTCTTTTCACAACACTTTTCTTTGAATTTCGTTCACACATTCACTGTGCAACGACAACGACACCGACACTGCAGACAAATCACACAAAGTAAAGTCTACATAAAACAATAGAATAATACGAACTACCGAACCAATGCACCAATACGAGAATGCAAATTCATGAAAAAATATTCCTGGAAATCAATTGAAAAACTACCATAGACTGACAACAATTAACTATCCTCCAACGTAACAGCAGCTTATTCCCCAACCGTTCCAACCATAATTAATTCAAAGGGCCTATTTTACCAACTGCACACAAAACGGAACGAAACGATCCACTAGTTCCACACAACGACCATAAAAACCATTCGATAGTTATTTGTATCCTTTCACTGCCAAGAAACATTTTACAGACAAGAAAGGTGGTGCAGTGTTTGCGAATGAAGTTTCTTGATTACTTTTTTCAATTTCCTTTTCTCCTTGACGGGAGAATAGAAGGATTTTGTAGAAGTTTTATCTGTTGGTGGCTGATCTGTGGAGCTTCATTATTTATTGAACTATAGAAATGTTTGAAGTACAATTTTAAGTAAACATGTTCGAATCCCAGTGCTTTCAGACTCTTCTGTACTATTGGTTGGAATTGAGTAAGCTCAACTGACACGTTGTTTTTTGTTTTTTACCGACTCGCAACGGCTCGCTGAGGGACTCCACACAGACATGTAAGCCGTCTATAATTTAGGCCGGTTAGTGGCTAACCACATCTGAAGGACGGCTTATATTTTAACAAAAAGTCTAAGCCTACTGATGTCTTATATTAGCAATAAAAACGCAAAATCGTAGGCTGGCAGCTTAAGTTTCAAGAAAATTCACTATTTCAAACGGCTTAAGGGTTATATTTGGTCGAATTTTACAAAAATCTTCAAGATGGCTTTACGAAAAAATTCGTAAAATATAAGCCGCGCCGCACTATAACGCTGAGATGGCTTATATTTTACCATGGCTGACATGTCTGCAGACACGTAAGTCGATCGTTTATTACGGACTCGCGGCGCAACCACAGACATGTCAGCCGTTTTAAATTTTGATCGGCTGGTGGTGACACATCCCATGTCCCTCTGGCGGCTGGATGGCTTATATTTTACCAAATAGTCCCGATCGGCTTATGGCTTATATTATCAATAAAAACTCAACATTTTCGGAGGGCAGCTTAAATTTAAAAAAAAATCAAAATTTTAAACGGCTTGAGGCTTATATTTTGCCGAATTTTACAAAAATCTTCAAGCCGGCTGAATGAAAATATAAGCCATGATGGAACGGGGCTATGGCTAACGATTTTCACGCGGCTGGTGGCTGAGATGGCTTATATTAGACCATGGCTGACATGTCTGCGCAACCATTTCTTCTTTAGGCGGCTCGCTGAGGGACTCAACAGCCAGACATGTCAGCCGTTTTAAATTTATGCCGGTTGATGGCTGACCATATCCGATGTCCGTCTAGCCTCTGGACGGCTTATGAATAAAATATTCCAATAACGAAAATGAAAGATTTTACACAACGGGTAGAAATTAACTTAAGAACTACCCAAGTAAAACATAAGGCTCTTGTCCTCATTTTCTGAAAAATTGCTAATATTTCAAGTACTCCTACTCTGCATACGGGATTAGGCTAATATTTCTTTGTTTAAGTTACAATGTTAAATATTAAAGGGTGGATTTCACTCAAGTAAAAGATAATGGCAAATACGATTTTGTTTTTGGATTATCATGTTTGAAAATTATATTGTTGAAAAATAGACTCTAATAAAATAACTGTAGGAAAATGTTTGCAAGAAAATATTTTTTTTAAATTTCACATAGAAAATTAGCTGCAAAGAGAATGAATGGAAGTGTTACATATTTGAATATTGAAAATCATTGTCTTTATTTATCATAAGTACTGGTATAACACGACACATATCCGTTAGTCCTGACCAATCCATGTAAACTATTACTGATCCAACTACTCCCATTCACAAACCTATCTAAAAACTTATCTTTCCATACAATACTCACTCATCCATTAACTCAGGAACTCATACACTCCATAGGAGCACATCAGATAACTAAAACCTTTTCCCTGATCGCCACAATCATTCAGTCACTCACTTATCAACGAAAGCTCTCACGCACTCATACACTCAATCAATTGTCAACGCTCACTCACTGAAGCACTCATCCACTCCATCACTTGTCCTCATGCTCTCTATCTTTTAAACAAATTGAGAGGTTAAGGAAGTATGTTCTATTTTTCTGGTGTAAGCTATGAGTTAGATTATGACCAGAGGAGAGTGAGGGAGAAAAAAAATTGGCAGACGTTCCTATTGGTTAATTAACTCCTTACTCAGTTTTCTCTACAAATCCTATTGGATATCGAAGACAAGAAAGACCTAGTACCAGGTGGTTGAACTGTAATGATGTTAGATATACTACTACTAGCGAACAACAGTAAAAACTGTCTGGAAAACAGTGATCGATCAAGCGGAATCTGCCTGAAGGTTCATCGCTGGAAAAGCAAATAATTTATATTTGCTGAAAACAGCAACTAAACAAAACCCTACAGCGTTTGGGATTATAATTTGTTGTTTAGCTCGATTAGGAATTTTACGTTTCTTTGATTGAGTGGTCTCGTGTTTTTTAATTTTCTTATTTAGAGTAGTAGCGCTCTCTGATTTCTGTTTTCTTAAATGAACCTTGAACAATGAGCTATGCTCTAATTACGAGTTCGTTTTATGAATGTATGAACAAGAAGAGAGAGTGTACATTCTACAACACATGTGTATGGAATCAACAGGAGCTATTAGATTTTCTAAGAATTGAAAGTTAATGTTAGGTTTTGATACATAAAAATAATATCAATAAATAATTTCAGTTAACTAAAGAGATCTCAAATGCCTTAAGGCCTTCAAGTTCCTGATTGTCCAAGTTTCTATCAAGAAGTGTTCAAGCTGAAACACTTCCTGAAGAGTACTGGCACATGAATTACATTCTCTATACTGATAATATCATAAAAGGCTCTGCTTTCGACACCTTATGTGAGGACCTTACATTGAGGCTTACCTAGTAGTCAGTGGCCTATCTAGACGACCCTTATTAGTTTAAGTATCTATAGTATGCCAATAGAGTCCTTGTTATCATGGAAAAAATAACTTGAGTACTCTACAGGTGTCTATTTTGTTCCACTTGTCCATCCAATTCATTTTAGCCAGGTCATTAAGTAGTGTCCCTGCATAGCTTAAAGGAGGAAGAACTTCTGGGTTAATCTTCTATGCTCCTTTGTCAGACCGAATTCGGCCCATCTAACCCCTCATAACCTGGCATCCACCAGATTCTGATCTATTAATATTACCTATAGCTTTTATCCATCTTTAGGTAGTTGGTTGGTGTTTGTGCTAGCACTCTCGATCCTCAGTGCACACATCAAAATTTTTCGTAAGAAGAAAGACTCGTGTAAGTCGGATATACTACATAACACCACCCTCGTCGTTTCGATGTTGATGAAATAAAAGGGTACCTCTAATACACTCGTTAAAATAGCAGCTATTCAGAGGAAGATGGAAAACTAACAACACTGATGTATAAGAGCAGCTGGTAAGCACATGGGAAACAAACATTCCTTGATATCACTGCTACAAATTGAGTCACCATTGGCTCGTTGTGTAATTTAATGGTTTTTTATCCATCTTTATCTGACTATAAATGCAAATTGAGATGGACTTGTGAGAACAATCTATATTCCGTATTAAGTCAGCTTGTTTCTTTGAATCTGTTTGAAAGACAGCGTGATGTAAGCCCACAGAAAATGCAATATGCTGTACCAAAGAATATTTTTGAACCCGTCCGTTTATACGGAGATTTCATCTATTAAATCCCTGCTAGATTTAGTGCTTCCATTCCTATCTGCTCGGCATGGCCGTATCCCTATATCATTGTCTTAGATTTTGACTCTAGTTGGTCCCCACCGAGGGTTGAGACACTTCTTCAGTCTTTGTGTCAGTCTTTTCAGTCCCGTCTTTGATTTGACATTTCTTCTTCTTGTTTCAGTGTTTTTCATATGTTTCTAGAAGATGTTTGGTATATTTGGATAACTTTTTACATTGTCAGTCTCTATGTGAGAACGTTTCTGTTGATATCGTAATGATATATTCACGATACCGTAAGGACCAAATGGGAGCAAGAACTAATACGTGGTCGTAGTGATCCAAAAATTGTATATGGGTAGTGTATAGTCTTTGAGCTACTGTTCACTTTCAGGAAGTGTTCTCGAGAGGGTGACATAGCTTGGCATATCTACCAGGCGGATCCATAGGTGGCGGATAGTGGAGAGAAACAGCGTCTGTATGTTGTGGGCTTTGTTGTTAGAGGTGATTTAAGAAGTAGCGTGATGGGGTGGTGTCCCGTCATGCATTGACAGACCTCGCACCGATGCGAGGAGAAGAGCAGTCAATCTTTCCCGAGTCAAGCGTAGACGTCAGAAAGTTCTACCAACAGGTGAAAAGACACCGTGAGGGCTATACACCAACAACTCTAAAGCTATTGGTAAATTACGAAGACATTCTTGCACGCTTGAGAGGGTAGAAACATCAGCGAGTCAATTCTCTGAAGAGGATCCCGAGGAATTACCACCACCCTCAATCCAGCAGCATAACAACCAAGTCTGTCCAACTTTTGGTTTATGCAGATGGTATTGATATCGTCACAAGAATGCTAGAAGATCTGAAGACAAGCTACACCAACATCAGTAGATATGCTACATCAATAGGCAATAACGTTTCTTGGGTCTTCAGTTAACACCCAAAACGACATCACTCAAGAGATCAAAAGTAGAGTCATGATTGCTAACCGAACACTGTTTGGCCTAACAACAGTGTTTAGATCGAAATTCATCTGGAGAAGCACTAAATTAAACATCTACAGGACCCTCATTATACCTGTTCTGATATATGGGGCTGAGTCGTGGGCATTATCAGAATCAGACAAAAATCTTCTGAAGGTATTTCAGAGAAAAGTGCTTCGTATGATATTTGGTCATATGTATGCAAACAATGAGAGGCGCATACGATACAATCATGAGATCTATGAGCCATATGCAGACCCCAGTAACAGCTTACATCAAAAGGAATGGCAAGCTGTACCGCTGAGACCGCAAACCGAGAGAGATGGAGACAAATTCAGATTAAGAGATGGTATATTGAACATCACTTTCAGGTACGCGGTAGGATTTGTCCTTAATACTACAAAGGCTGTTTTATGTATAGAGTTCCTATAATTTCTTCTTAAAATAGTGGCTTTTTCATGGAGCGATATCAGCCAGTATGTTCCCTACTAAAGATCAAAGGGCAATACATTTACCATCAGAGAATAAGAAGAAGCAGATGAGCATTTGTAGAAAAAGTATCCCTTATATCTTGACAGTACTTGAATCCATATTAAGACTATCACTTAAGTGATTTATATGCATGTATACTACCATAATTCTTTCTCTTTTAACGAGTTGAAATGAAGTTTCAACCTCACACGAAAGAAAACTTTTTTCGAAAAAAAAATCGGACGTGAGTGAGAATCGAACTCATAATTGTCATAAGATAGAAAGCAATAAAAATTAAACAAAAAATTCAAGAACATCCAATAGTATCCACAGAAAAACCATAACCACACCCAACAAGTCAGTCAGTCAGACAGATAGTCCGTATATCATATCCACAAAAAAAGAAAATCGACTGAATATAAATAAAAAATTTACCAGGAATTCCCGCTTGTGTCATTTGTGTTTCATCATGTGATGACCTCCTCCTCAGTCGCATATCCTCTCTGGCAGCGGCGGCAGCAGCAGCTGCAACAGCCGCTGCTTGCCTTGATTGATTTTGGTGTTGGAGAAGGGCTGCAGCTGCAGGTGAAACCGGAACATTATTTATTGATGCATTAGGAACAACGGTCACCGAACCACCACTCATCAACTGTTGACGTATGTGTTCGCGAAAATCCCCACTCAATGGTATAACACTATTATTTGAAGGTTCAACTTGTTGTGAGTGCTGCTGTTGCTGTTGCCTATGACGACTGTATTGCAATTCCAATGGTAAATTTCTATCCAAAGACCTCATGTGATTGTCTGCAACGGGAGCTACTGTGCGTTGTTGCAATTGTTGATGCTGTTTAATTTCTTCGAAAGTTTTTCTTATGTTCGGATTCGATTCCATTGATCTTAAATTACCAGCAAAGTTTTCGAGTATCATTTGGTCCATTGAGAGGTTTCTTTCGAGTCCTCGGGTCATCGGTTGATTGTAATTCATATTGATTTCTTCTGCCGCTGCTGCAGCAGCTGCCGCTTTTATTTGTTCCTCCATCGCTCTTTCCATGTTCCTCAGACCACTTTCAATGCCCCGGAGAGCATCCTCGGATCCGAAATCTTCTGATGGTGAGATTTTTTTCAAAGGAATATTTTTCCTGATGGGAAGTTGGGGAGAGTTATTTGTGCTGACTGGAGTCGAACGGGGAGCATTAAACTTAGCTACAGATGAGACTGGCCGAGGTGGCATTGGAGGTGATCCTTGGGGAATAACAGTCTCCCTAAGTTTAACCGCTAATTGTGGAGAATTTTGAGCTGACAACGGTTTCTGAGGGAGAGGTGGCGGAACTCTCATAGGAACGGCGGCCGCGCCGGGAACACCTTCTGGTGGTATCTTCTTAAGACTGTGACGCTTGGGTGGTATTTCAGGCGGTGGTCGGTCGGTTGTTCTCGCGGGTATTGCAGGAACTTTTTTGAATTCCTCCGAGGATGATTGTCGGTTTAGTAACTTTTGTGCACGTAAAGCGGCCTGATTGGCCAGCTCTGACGTCAATTTCGGGATATCGGCCGCTGGATGTTGTGCCATGATTCTTGTGCGTTAGTCGAACGTTTCACAATTTCAAGCAAACAGAAAATAATTGATTTGTTTTAAAGACCGGTAAGGATAACAACACACTAACACTGTCTCACATTAAGGGTGTATGCACTGAATAACTACCAAACAACCCCATTGGAATGCCTTTTGTTTACTATTTTATTGAGGGTGGTATGGTGAACTTTTCTTTCCTTCACGCGTTTTTCACTTGTTTATATTTTTTTTCTTCCTTCTTTGCACCAACACACTCAGCCACGGACAAATGGGTTGGGTCGTATGTGTGCGTTTTTCTTGAATTTACGCCGGGTGGAAATTGTAAATTTTCTCTTAAATGAAATTTATTTTTTTCTTGCAATCACGGATGAGAATTTTCGAAAAATTTTCAAAAAACTTTTCTGGATTTTTTTTAGAAATTTTTAAACTATTGTTTTTAGTATAAAATGTTAGAAAAATCGACCGCACAATATCACAACCGAAAGCTTAGAATGCGACTGAGGATATTACTATTCACCTCGAGACGGAAAAAAGCTACCCTGAATGTAAATCACATTTACTTCTATGTCAATGTGGTTATCTTGTGAATCTACCTTCCTATTTGAAACTCATTCATAGACACCATGGAGTTTTCGAAGAGGAAACACCAGACAGTATGGGGTGGTGGGGTGAGTTTGCGCTGATTGATGGAACAACTGAACACATGTTTTAGTTTTGACAGGAGGAAGTGAGCTTTTTACAGCAGACAATGCTATGAGGGATATCATTTCAGCGGTGGTGTAATGTACAATTTTTCTGGGGGGTATAAAACTCAAAAAATATATAGGATATAAAAAGATTCCAGAAGATTGAAACATTCGCATTGTTTGCCCTATCCATAAGAAAGGCGATCGACGGGAGTTTAAGAACTACAGAGGAATAAGCCTTCTGAACATCGTCTACAAAATTCTTGCATCCATCATGTGTGATTTGGTTTTATGAAAGGAAAGTCTATCACCTAAAACTCACAAATTTCAAGTAGAGCATATGATTTCAAGCTATCATACGATACTCCTACGAGAGATGAGCTTCATTGGTCCTTACCAATATGGGTTTATGCCAGGAGAGTCTACCACCGACCAGATATTCACACTTCCTCGAGAAAACTCACGAATTTCAAGTAGAAACATAACACCTTTTCGTCGAAAAGCATAACCATACGAATCTCCTACGAGAGATGAGCTATTCAAAGCGATGAAGCTCTACGACATACCCTCGAAGAACATCATACTATGCAGAATGACGCTGAAGGATACTAGGAGCTATGTAGAAATTGGCAGATCAACTTCAAAATCGTTTAAAATTATAAGATGTTTTCGTCAGGGCGATGCATTATCGTGTAGCTTTTTCAGCATCCTGCTTGAGTAAATCATCTACTCGAAATCAAGCGAAATGTTGGGATACCCTGACGACCTTGATGTGATAGCGAGAACAACAAAGGCTGTGGCAAAAGATGTAGGATATTCAAAGATGTAGTGGCGAATACTGTATAACCAGAACTATACCCAAATTTAGATGTTCTTAAAAAGATCCACAGAAAACGTCTCAGATGGGTAGATTATGTTATGAGGATGAATAACGACCTACCAGCTAAGCAAGTATTCGAGAAAAATCCGGGAGGCGGAAAAAGAACATTATGAATAGACCATGATGAACCATGGCCCAACGAGACGCAGAGCAGCTACTTATACCCACATGGATGAGAACAGCTAGATCCAGAGATAGATGGTCGAGTGTAATCATTCAGCGGATTCTACTTAAGTTTCGTCGCTGTATATGAAATGTATGTATGTAAAATATTTAGAGTTCTTTAGGATTGTTTGAGTATTATTTCTATGAAGATATAAATATTTAAAAAGAAGAATTAATAAAGACTTAAGTAACCGAAAGGAGTGTTCTCAAGAGGGTAACACAGCGTAGCACAGCTACCATATGGGTCCACAGATGGCGGATAGTGGAAAGCCTTGTACGATCCGTTCGCTAACAAGGTAGGACTTTTCGTAAAAAGATGTCCCACGGACCATGCTAAACGCGACTTTGGGCGCGGTAAAACCCTATCTTTGTTGAAGTGAGCCTAAATCCTCATTTCAAAACTTCTCACATGTAGACGACTACGGAATTTGCTTCACCACCTTACTCCATCAAAAAAACCAAATGATGAAAGACAAATGAAATCACTCAATGCGCGATGAGGTTATGTCCTCGGATCATGGCCCCCAACAACGATTATCGACCCGGAAACGAAAAGGACGTTTGTGTACCATCCGTATAAAGGGTTCAACAACTACAGTCTTATCTGCGTGTATGCTCCGACGGACGTCAAAAAAGATCCTGACGTAAAAGATGTGTTCTATGATCAGTTAGAGAGGGCATATGACAGCTGCCCCTACTACGACACAAAGTTAATTTTAGGAGACCTAAACGGGCAGAATATTTCCGAGAAACGGAGACGCAGCCGCAATGGTTGTTCTGTAGAAGCCACCTATCTACGACGATCAAATTGTTGAACCTTCATTATAATTGAAAATCAGACGATGAAATGTTATAATAAAATTGCTTTGAATTAACAAATAGAAATTTCAACAACTTCTTCACACACAGAAAGTAGTACGTTTTGACTACTTTTAGTAGGTAACATTACACTAATTTTAGTAGTTGTGGCTATTTTCTCTTAAAGTTACAACATTTTTCTAAGCATTATAAAAAAAAANAAAAAAAAAAAAAAAAAAAAAAAAAAAAACAAACAAAACATTCAATTTATAAAATATAAGATTTCAAATTTCCTTCTAGTCAACAGTCAAGGCGGATTAAGATTACAAAACTACCCAAGCAGCATTTTGAATACCGTTCCTTCTAGAATACCTAACGAATCTTTACCTATAAAATGCTACTTATAAAACTACTTGTAGACCTCTAGAAGAAGGGAAGATTTTTCGGAATTAAAGACTTCTTACTACAACCTTCTCAGTTGTAGTATTTGTATATATTCCCAATCATTAACAAAAATCTATCTCACTACAACATTTCATAGTAAAAGTATGTTTTACATTCAACAAATCAATGACAATCGCTGGCCATTGCTAATAAGGCTGGCAATTCACAAAATAATAAGGCCAAGCTAACTTTACTCGGAACAAAACTATATCGGAATAAACTTGCAGTTTTGAAAATTTAAATGTTTTTGCATTGACAAATTAATACATAAACCTTGTGAATTTTTGTTGTTTTTTTTTAATTCGATATATTTTTCCGGGTTTTTGAAAAGTTAAATAATAGACAGATGCAGTACTTTTTTCATAAAAATTACTTGTGGGTTTTCGGAAATCGTGAGTAGAAAAAGTTTTATAAGTTAAGGCCACAGAATAACTCAAACACTAGTCTAGTTTTTATAAACACATTTTGACTTTCTTCCAAAGATATTTCCAAGGTATTCAATCATGGTTTTCATCAAATATAAAAGAGGTTTAGAAGACATTTGAAACCAGAAAAAGGTTTAGAAAACCTTTTTNCATTTGAAACCAGAAAAAGGTTTAGAAAACCTCTTCAAAGACTTTCTAGAATTAGTCTTAAATATTTATTCAGAATACAAAAAAAGGCGTCACTAAGTACCTCCTGGAGACTTCTCCATCAAACCCTGAAGCAGTTTTCTACACCTATAAAAAAGAAGAAGGGTGGAAAAAACGGATTTTGCTCCTTCTGTAAAATTGGTATATTCAACGTTGCCTCATTGGGGAGTTATACAAGTACCTGTAATACTATTAACCACAAAATCAAAGTCAAATTTACTACAAATATGTTTATGTAATTTAGTCTAAATAGCGAAAATTCTGAATAAAATTTCGACAAATCAAGGTGTTGGAATTCGTGCTGAGGAAGAAGAGGTAACTCCAACAGAAAATCGTCAACATTTTTACGAGATTACTGAACACAAACCAAGAAGACACTAGGATGTTATTCCTGAAGACAATCATGCTGAAGAACCTGCTACGAATGAAGACGAAATGTTATCTCAAGAGAATCATCTGATGAATGTATGACAAGTAATCAACTAATGTCTGAAGACTCTTCTACTTCTGTGATGGATTCAAACAGTGCCTGAGATCTTGGACTAGTCGAATTGTGGAGTCAGCAAACAATGTTAGATAGTGATCATCCTTCCACAAAGCTTTGAAAGAAGAACCGTGAAGGTTGGATTCAAGCTATGAATGCTTAGTACAGTTCTTTTATTAAAAATATCTATATTTTTCTTCTCTTAGTAAGAATTTCGACATAACTGATCTTGAAGAACCAGAGGTTGTCTTGAAGAATTGAGATTGATGGTCTAAAGCTATCATTGTATCAACCAGTGTTCAAAGAAAAACTTCTCAGAAAATATGGATTGAAGGAGGAAGAAATGCATATTCAATCCAAAATTTCGTTCAAGAAAGAGCCAAGCATTCCTGGAGAAGCTGCAAAAGTATATTACAAAACATCATATCAAAGTTAATTGGTTCACTCTTGCACTTAGCAGTCTTCAGTTGTCCGGATATCAGTTGTGCTGTGTATGGTATCTCAACATTGTCAAGATCCTTCAAGACATTTCAATGGAGCTTTGCACATACTTTGTTATCTGAAGAGTACAAGAGACTTGGAGCTACTTTAATGCCAACTGGGCTCAAGATATATGTTAACGATAGAAAGTCGCAGACTGGATCTTATTTCATCTATGCTAGAGCGGCTAAAAGTTGGGAATCAAAGAAGCAAAAGGTTATTGCCACATCTAGTGCTGAAGCATGAAAGAAGCATAATACTTGAGCTACATCAAGATCTTAAATCTTAATGATGGTAAACCCCATCGGTTGTTCTCTAATTCTCTAAGCTCTCAACAAATGGCTAAATTAGGAGGCCATCACATTAGAACCAAACATATTCATAACTGATATCATTACATCAAAGAAGCGGTCCAAAATAATGCTGTGGAGTTCAAGTATTTATATGAATTGATAAGATGCTATACGACCCTCAGACAGACCCTTGAGAAGTTCTACGAATTCAATGTCGATACCTATTCATCGACTTTATCATCAAACAAAGCCAAATGACGCTTCGAAGCACATGGAGTAGTGTGAGAGCAGCTGGTGGAACATCAGATAGTTTTGAAACTGTGCGAGGTTTTCGTCAGGGAGACTCACTCTCTTGTAGCTACTTCAATATCCTACTAGAAATTATTATGAGAGCATCCAACACCCCAGCTTCTAACATTATCTTCGCAGATAAGTCTAGTCAGATTCTAGGAAATGCCGATGACATCGACGTGATATTAAGAATGAAGACTGATGTCAGTGACATATTTTTGGTACTTGAAAGAGTAGTGAGTTCGCTTGGACTGGTGGTCAAAGGAGACAAGACCAAATACATGCTTGCAAGCAAAAGGAAGAGAAGCCATCGTTTGTT
>JXPG01000256.1:0-13813 GCA_001015175.1 Megaselia abdita | reverse complement strand
ATGTCTATAAACACTTCTTTGAGTGTAGCGTTAGCCAACAAAGTCCATTTAGTTAGCTAGGGATTCCGAAAGATGCTATGGTGGTAAATAGCGAGCTTCGGTCGATGCTGTCGTAAGCTTGCTTTAAATCGATGAAAGGGTGGTGGGTGTTTTCCTCCATACTTTTTTCCAATATTCTTCCCAATGTGAATATCTGATCAGTTGTTGATTTTTTCCGGCTATAGATATGATCGATAACTTTTTCCCCTCCTGTTTTTAATTTGAACTAAAAAGAAAAAAAATAATCTTAGTAGCTCTAATAAAAGTAATTATAGTTTCAAGTTTCAAATCAAGTCCATTTAAACTATTGATTACTATTAATCATTAATCGTTGAATTAAATTTAGAGATCATAAAGAGCATTAGTACTTATGCCTCACGTTTTCTTTCTAAGTGTTATAATTATTTCATTAGAGCTACTACATTTTTTTTAGTTTCACGGGAACGGGACTAAATAATGTTATAACGAAAGTTTAATTCTTCATGTTAGGAGTCCTCGAGCCACTTCTTTTTGGGGTCCGTTTTATGTCACTATGGCAGCAAGTATTTTCATGACTAGGTATAGATATTACTATGACATAAATTGCGGGTCATATTGATGTCATAGTAACGATTTTAGTGACAGTTACAGTCCTGACAACTATGTTATATGACAGTCTTATGACAGTAATGGTTACTTGACCCCTTTATTCCAAATAGTTCCCCACAATTAACAATTATTAGATTCAAAGAAAAGTCAAATTTTTTCCGGTATTATCTATAGCTTGAAAACCTCGAAAAAATTACCTCAATTAACAATTTAATTTATAAAAGAATATATAAATTGCTAACGCTTTATTAAATTACACCTTATTGAAATCCTATAATATAATTTTATAACTATATATAAATGAATTAATTTTCTCATTAAATACAAATCACTTATTTCTGGTTAAATGTAATCCAATGATGTCATATTACCGACAATAACCTTAAAAACACCCATTCCATTGTCTACATGTTGTCTGGCTCAAATAATTAGGTGTTTTTATTTTGATCAGAAATTCTTCAATTGTGTCATTGCTTTTGAAATTATTGGATCCCGATAATATGTTCATTGAGCTTTTGGAATGATAACGTGAAATACGATGTATATTACAAATACGATGTATATTATACGTGCTTGTAGAGCAAATATTATAAAGACTGAGGTAGTTACTTTATATTTATCTTACCTATTTGAAAATCAGTTTTAAAAAATATGCTAAAAGTGATTTATATGCCTGGTTAATCCTCAATCTGTGTAGGAAAAACTACAGGTTTTGAAGTGTAATGTGTACACGTCAAAAGGTGTAGCCATTTTAATACCTGCAATGGAATACCCATCAATAAATGTGAAGAAGTGTTTCAGACAAAAAAAATCAAAAATTTTCTACACCTGCAAATTTAACACTTACACGCTCAGAGGTGTAATGCTATATCTACACCTCAAGCGTGTACATTTAACACCCCGATTTTTAGCAGTGGTTAATGTAAGTTCTCTCGAATTCGGACAATTCTGAGTTGTATCCTCAGTGTATTAGAGCGATACGCAATTGATATCATGATGATGTCTTTACGACCTACTTGGGACAAGAAATAGGACAATTACATCCTACGACCAATAAGAGAGACGATAATAACATTAATTATAATCTCACTATAATTAAGTAAATCCTTATAAATTAAATAACATTTTTGAATAAAAAAGAGATATAAAAACCATTTAGATATTTATATGAGTTTTTCAAAGCGCTTAGCAATAAAAAATGGTATGTGAAAATAAATATCCTTTTTGCTTTATTGGTTGATTAAGGAAATATTGAGAGCACACACAACGGGATGAAAATTCTGTAAACAAATCGATACATGAACTGAATACAGAATAGTATTTATGGCTATGCAAACATTTTTTGAGTTTTTTTTTGTTTCAGTGCAATGAAATCAATACTGTGAAACTACGTGATATTTCAGAATCATCTTTCTTTTTAATATATGTTTATCATAAAATATAGTGTCCATCCATCCGATTAAAAAATTAACAAAAGCTGATAGTTCCAATATATTGAAAAGTATTCGATATTGTAGTCAAGTAACCCGTATATTATTACAATAATACCATGAGATGAACTTCCGGGGAATGCCTAATTGGTCCATGCTCATATAATATAAAAGATATAGTCTTACATTTATATAAAGGATTTTCCAGATAAATCGTTGCAGAAGGCTTTGTGTAACGCATCAAGGGCAGCATCTATTTGGTTTGGTTAATGATTAGGATTTGTCAGTTGGAGCGAATGCGTAGATTATACAAATATTGTATGATTCAGCCATATCACGCAAATACTTTCAATAACTGGGATCCATCCCTGTCTCGTGTCACCTCTAATTGCGAAACTGACACGATTCATGCCCTTATCTTTTTTTACTACTGAAGTAGGACTTTATATAGCTAAGTAAGTCGCTTCCGCCAAATCCTGAACATCAGCTGTAATGTCGACCTTACGGTGAGTATCAAGTAGCTTGTTCCAATCATATCAGGAAGTTGGTTGGTGTAGGTGCTAGCACTCTCGCCTTCCAGTGTGACGATTCTGAGTTCGATCCTCAGTGCACGCGTCAGAATTTTTCGTAAGAAATTTTCTTTCGTGTGAGTCGGATATACTGCCTGACGCCACACTCGTCGTTTCGATGTTGATGAAATAAAAGGGTACCTCTAATATACTCGTTAATATAGCAGACAGCTCATCACTGACTCTATATTCAGAGGAAGAGGGAAAACTAACAGCAATGATGTAGAAAAGCAACTGGTAAACGCATAGGAAACAAACATTCCTTAATATCACTGCTACACCTTGAGTCATCTTTGACTCGTTGTGTGATTTAGTTTTTTTTCTATCAGGAATTCCTGTGTTTATAACAGAATATTTCTACAGTCTCTTGCTGGGTTTATGTTGAGAAGGGTTGAATTCGTTGGTGTCTTTGCCTTATTGTATAAGTGAGGATTAACACAAGATCAGATGTAGCTATCCAGAAACTAAAGAATAACAAGAGCGAAAGAAATAGCGGTAAACCAGCTGAACTGTTGAAAGCAGCAGGGCCTTCTTTCAATAACGCTTTCAACAGATAACGCTTCTTAAGATCTTTGGCAGGGTTGAGATGCCAGTAGATGGCAACATTAGCATCATCTTCCGGGTTTTTAAGAAAGGTGATAAGTGTGATTACAAGATCCTAGCTTCCATTATTGCTGAATGCATGAAACCACACAAAAGCTATTTTAACATCCTGCTAGAGATCGCATATAACATCGAAACCTCCAACAAATTTAGCCAAAATCTTGGATATGCCGATGACTTAATACGTAATAGAGAGAATAATATTAGATGTCAAAAACATATTGCTTGCAAATGAGAAGAATTGAGTTAAAATGGGGAAAACCCAAATATATGGCCTCAACTCGTAAAGAAAGAATTAACAACGAAGTGGGAGCGACGGTCAACATTGGTATTTACGATCTGGAAGTTGTGGAAAATTTCATCTGTTTGGGTTCAGAGGTAACATCCGACAGCAACATCAGTGTGGAAGTAAGGCAAATAATATGCCAGACTACTCAAATATCCAAGGTTAAGCTTTACAAGGAGCTCGTCTTGGCATGTATGGTGCAAATTCTGGAACCTAACATCGGAAGACGAAGGAGTTATCTCTGTATTTGAGATAAAAGTGTAACGAATTATCTTCGGTGCCTTACGTGTGGAAGGTGAATAGAGGATACAGTACAACCACGAGTTAAACCAGCTATATAATCCCCCGAATGTAGTTGAGAAGATCTGAATGAGGTGTCTTCGGTGTGCAGGACATGAATCAAGGATGGGCGACAATGCTCCATCTAAAAGAGTATAACAGAGACGTTAACGAAAGCGATGGGTAGACCTGGATGAACAAGACACCAGGGAGAAAGGTATACCCAACTTAAGAAAAAAGAACAGGCAGAGACCAAGACGTATTACAAAGGTTCGTCAGCAACGATGTATGTATGTTCGCACCGGTGTAATTTTTAACTTCGATTATAAATTTGCAACTTAAGGTAACCTCAGGACTCACACCCTTTTTACCAACGCGATATTTCTGCTATTGATTATATATCTTCATTTACATATAAAAATCTCTATATACGAACATACGCTATTCACTCAATCTATTTTTAATAATAAATCCTTTTTTTTTCAGTTCCCAGTGTCAAAGCACTAAGTGCTCTCCCAAAGACTATCACATACGAAGAAGCTATTGAATACACTACAGTTGGGAAGTTCCATTACATCCTTCTATTCTTCTGTTGTATGGGATTATTGGCAGCTGTGGCAGAACTTATTGGAATCAGTGTCATAATCTACGCAGCACAATGTGATCTTAAGTTTTCTATGCAAGAGAAGAGTTTATTAGCCATGTCCGCTGCACTCGGCACTATATTCAGTCTCCATATAACCGGTTTCATTTGTGATACATGGGGTCGCATAAAAACTCTTAAAGTAACTCTAATTCTTAACATTTGTTCATCATTGTTGTCAGCCTTTTCTATCAACACCTGGATGTTGATTGGTCTAAGGTTCTTAGCTGGAATCTTTTCAACTGGTTGTCAATGCTGCGTATTCTCATTCCTAGGAGAGTTTCTTCCTGATGTAAGCCGAAGGAGACATATGACAATCTTGGCGACCATGGTTCCTGTATCAATATTGTTTATTAATTGTGAGTATTATTAACTTGTCTTAATTATCTTGCCTTCAGGATATAAAGCTTGACGTAATCTTTCACGTAACATTATGAAAAGTAGTCATGAAGTCACAAGTAGTGCGAAATAAAATGTTTTTCAGAACCAGAACTCAGTCTACCTAATTAAAACAAAACATTCTTCTTTTCCAGTGATGGCATTTTTAATCCTGCCTTTGAAGTTAACCGACTACATTGCATCATTTTCACCTTGGAGAGCTCTACTGCTAGTTAACAACATTCCAAGTATAATCGCATTAGTAGGATTTTTATTCCTTCCCGAAAGCCCGAAATTCCTTCTCGCTCAAGGACTATACGTTGAAGCTCTGGATATTCTTAGAAGCATTTTTACAAAGAATACCGGGAAACCTAAAGACTCTTATCCTAATGGACTGATTATGTTGCATGAGAAGGCGACAGGGCTCAACAATACCAAAGGATTTGGAGAAGCAGTAAAGCTAATGGGGAAACAAACTCTTCAATTATTCCATAAGAAACGCATTCTACAAACAATGAACATGAGTATCATAGATTTGATTGTTTGCATTATTGGAGCTGGATTCACAATGTGGCTTCCTACGGTTTTGAGTAGCTTCAACGACCCAAGTAGCGAGTTTTTGACCGTTTGTGATTCCATTGGTTTATCCAAGAATCATTCATCAGATATCTGCTCAAATCCAAATGGCTTGGAGACATCCCATTTCAAGACATTGGTTTTTATAGCCATGATTTTAATATTCTGCTTTTTGATTTCTTCAGTGGCTGTGGGATTCATGGGACGGAAAATCATTTTGGGTAAGATCTTTCTTAAATATCGATATTTATTAATGATTCATTGCTTCCAGTGTTTTGGTTCTCAGCGGGAGCTATTTCAGCCCTAATCGTTTATTATACGACGGACCCAATTATAAAGATTGTTGCATTGACTTTGGTGTCTCAAGTTGGTAAACTGAGCGGAATTGTATCTGGAATCGCGGCGGATTTCTACCCAACAAACATTAATGCTATGGGAATATGCTTTGTGAATATGATGAGCAGGATAGGAATTATGATTGGAGGAAATATTGCTGGGAGGCTGTTCTTGAACCACTGCGAAATAACCTTCTTTTCTTATTCAGGAATACTGTTTGTAGTTGTTTTGATGACGATGATGATGCCAAAAGAAAAAGTATCTAAAAAGGTTGAAGAGGAAAGTGTTGTTAAATTTGAAAAGATCGAAATCGAGAGGTTTTGATTTAGATTTTGTTTAATAGTTTGAATTGTTAAAGTTGTTTTTAGTTAAATAATTACTTTTATTGATAAAACTATTTTGTAGAAATTTTCTTTCTAGGGAATTTTCTTTACGAATTTTCTTTCAGTCTGTAGCAGAGCATTTTAGGGAGGCTTTTTTAAAGACTTTTTTATGTATTATTTTTATGAGGGAAAACTATTGATATCTTTTTAAGTATGGTACATTTTACTAATGTTTTGATTCGTTTTCCATTTCAAAGACCCTTTTAAAATTCGATATCAAACATAAACTTACTTAAATCGTGTTTTTCAAATATTACATAACAATGTTTTTTTGGCAAACGTACAATTTTATTCGTAATTTTTCTTCTTTTCACATTACAGGAATCAGGAGGAACAGCTGATCGCGGCCCTCTCACAAAGAGAAAGAGAAGAGACTCTCTCTCAATTTTTTTCTTTTTTTGCTTGTGATAAACTTTAAAAAAAAAAAAGGTTTCGTTTTTTAATGGAAAATTCTTAATTTAATCAATTAAAAGACTTTTTAGAAGAAAATATTCAAAAAAATTGATTTTTTCTGAGCAAAAATCACAAATTGCATTTTTTACAAAAATTAGCGAAAAAAAATCATATTTTTATGAAAACTTCTTAATTTAATCAATTAAAAGTATTTGTAAAAGAAAAGTTTTGTTAAAAAGGCAATTTAAATAATTCTAGAAGAAAACATAGAAAAAAACCAGAGTCTCTTTCCGCTTTTCTCTTACTGCGATAGCCGCGATCAGCTGTTCCTCCTGCTTTCTGTAATGTGGAAAGAGAAAAATGGGGAATCAAGTTGTTCTACGTTTGCACATTTCTATAATTTTAAATTAGTTAAAAAATCTACTCTCGATTTTTTCAAAATTATAATTATTTACATTACAAAACATATATAAATAACATTTTCACTTCCTATAAGCAAAGAGGATAAACCACCTAACCAAAATATTCTTATAAAGCACATTGTTCCTGGTTATTTTACTAATCTCTCTTCAAACATTTGAAATTCCCAAGTAATCTTTAAATTGAAACCCATTAGAGCTCTCATCTCCCACAATCTTATTATAAGGAATTTCAATTACTTAAAAACACCTCATATATTCTAATGCATTGCAATAAATTTGCTACACATCCACAAATATCCTCCCAAATTATACAATAGAGTCGGAGAATTTTCTGATTTTCAATGGGAAACAATTTAGACTAATAAATTGTACATCCTTAAATAGAAAATGAAAATTTGCGGTCTCATCGAAAACCGCATACAAAATTATGGAAATTCCTCTAATAAAAAGGACATTTCTCTGCTCTGCTATGCCCTATAGCTATGCATATACTATACACCTTCCCTTTCGTCTGTTCCACTCGAACATAACACATAACTTCATTCCAAAGGGCTTTCTTTCCATAAATACGGAATACTGTTGTGTGCAGTTGACACTTGTTGGATGATTTATTAGCTTGGTTGTTTTTCTTATTTTCCTATATTTTCCTTTAGAGCTTGTGGGAAACGTTGTGCAGGAATATATGTGCAGCTTCATATGTAGACACTTATTTTTGTTATTGAAACATTTTGCTCAATTATTTGGAAGTACGGAAATAAAGCATAGCAGTGGTTTTCTGTAGTCCAGACCTTGAATAGAAGGGTGTCCTTATAGGAGAAGGAGCTTAAGTTTACATAAGAAATGTTAAATTGAGATCCTCTTATTTGGTTAACTTTTATGTCACACTTACTGAAAAAGGTATGATTCTTTAGGTTGATTAATGTTAGGTCTGAGTTCGATCCTCAGTACGAACGGTAGCATTTTTCGTAAGAAATTTTCTTTCGTTTAAGTCGGAGATGCTACCTGACGTCACCCTCATCATTTCGATGTTCTCTATTCAGAGGAGGAGAGAGGAGCAACCTATGTGAATGATCAGGTAATCAACCCGGGTATAGTAGTATGGTTCAGCATCAAACGTGTGAGGCCGAGCCGGACTCTTTAAGTTCTAGGGAGCGAGATGACAGTCACGTCTCTGCCTCGGAAAAACGGAATGGAATACATAGTTATCGACCCGGAAACGTTTTGGACTACGAAGCAAATTGAACACATCATAGACCTTTGAGGTTGCAAGACCTCTTACAGACATCAGATGGAATGGAAAGGAGGAGTTAGATGCTAGAACTAAATACCAGTGCGATCTCTATTACAGCTGCCCTTCAAAGAATCCTGAGTTCGAAGTTAACTTTGCTATCAGAGGCAAGGCTATGCAATGTGTCACTAGATGGAGACCTATCAACGAGCTGCTGTTCATACTCCCTTTTAAAGCCAGGCTCTACAACATCAGCCTCATAAGCGCTCATGCATACACAGAAGACAGTGATGATGAAGTATAGGACATCTTCTACGAAGAATTGAGCAGGCTTATGAACAACAACTGTGATATCATTCATAAAGTCACAAGAAAACTGTTGGTCTCAAAAGTAACAATGAGATCTTGTTTATATCATTCTGATGACTTTGAATAATACTTAAAATATGTGAGATAGGATTGTGACATCATTTTTACTTTATAGAAGAGTTAGTCTTCAATGTGCAGTGTGCATGCAAGTTTTGTAATTTAATTTTTTGTAGTTGTTTAGAATAAATACTCATTTAATTACATAAAAGAAAATGGCTATATATATTGACGGGCTCCAATCACACCTCAAAAAGTATTGTTTTTGATACAAAAATAATATTGGTGTACCGATTTGCCACAATGTTTAGCCTTGTCGCTTTGGTGTCACATTCGAAACCTGAAGCGATTTTAGAAAATGTAGCATTTTAAGATGGTCACACGGTCGTCACAGAGACTCCCTTAAAAATTATCACATTGTTGTATTTTTGGGATCACATCATGACGAGGTGTCACTTCACGATAGTGCAAAGATATATTTGTGTTGCACTTTATGATATAATTATGTGGTCTTAGTTATATAAGTTTCTCGCGACAACTATGTCGCACGGCTATCATGTGACAATTTTGCGATGGGTTTTGGTTAGTTGGGATGGACTTCATCTGATGAAGTCAAGAACCAGATGGGCTCACGGGCCAATGCCATGCTTGACGTACGTTCATTTAGAGCTGCCAACATAGACTCCGACCACCACTTGGTAAGAGCACGATTGCGCTGTAGAATATCTTCGATTAGGCCTACAAATAACAACAAGCAGCGCAAATATAATGTAGAGGTCCTAAACCAGACATTGCCCAGAGTGTCGAAGAGTACATAACACAGAAGCTCTATTCCATACCGGAATTTCTCGATATAGACAGCCATTGGAATACATGTGCTGAGTAAAGACAGCCACCACCGAAATTCTAATTCTTGATGAACAGGAACGCCGTTGATCCTCTAGATGCGGAGAGATGATGAGTACGATAGAGCCGTTGCTCTATATATATATTGCTTATAAGATCCTATCCTCTATCATGTGTAAACGCCTGAAGCCTTAAGTTATCCGCATCATTGGCCCATACTAATGTCCTCAAAAAGATCCTGGAATTTTAAGTCGAGACTCCCCACCTATTTTTTGTCTTCGGAAGTCTACCATAGTTAATGTCCTCGAGAAGATCCAGGAATTTTAAGTCAACACTTGTCACTCATTGTTGACTTTAGAGATCTTCCATAGTGATATTTGTTGGATGTTTCTCATAATTCTGCTCCACAGTCCGGAAAGATGTTGGGTATGGCCTCGTCTATTTTTGAGTGGTAGCTCTGCAACTTGTGGCACCATCTTGATCTTAGTTGAGAGAGAGAAGAACGTGTGTTACACGAGGGGGGTTCTTTCTTTAGGTCATAACTTAGGTGGTCTTTGTACTCTGTTAACTTGGTAGCTATGTCACTATTGTGGAATGGATGGTTTTGGTGCCTCTGTTTCATTTCTTAGTTGATCTGGGGGAGGTAGATGATTGATACAATCTTTGTATATTGTGATTGGCTCGATAGATAAGTGGAGCAGGTGGTGACACCTCAACGTATATTGGGCTGCTAGAATCACTGTATGCTCCTTTATGAGGAGGATGTTTGTTTCCTATGCAGATGGTCTTCGTTGGCCATCTTGTGGCATCCCTTGATGGTACACAGTGAAGCGTTTTGGGCTCGTTGGACAAAGCTGGGATGTGCGTTAATGTCAGTGTTCGTTGAGTCTTGTTAGATTCAATGCTGCCTTGGCCGTTCGATTTGCCTGGCATCGGAATGGAGATTATATGACCTATACTTTCCAGACATTCGGGATGATCAGCGTCTTCGTCGACAGGTTGAGAAGGCTGAAAAGGTACATCGTCGCTAGTGGCCCAAGATGTTTGAGCAAGATGGGAGCGATTCCGTCAGGACCTAGAGCTTTTGATGTTTTGGTGGTTCTTAGTATATTGCTTACCTCATCTGTGGTGAACATGTCAGAGTCAACCTTTTCGCCTTGGTCAATGTGTATCTTGAATTCTTTGGTACAATTCTTCGTATTGCTGGATGTCTTTTCTAAGATCCTTGATGGTTTACCGCAGATTGTCTGTGGTTTTGTTGAAGTTACACCTGTCTCTCCATGCTGCTATGCTCGAGCTTGTTGACCATCGTGCTTACTTGATCATCGAGATGTTTGATATTGGGATCTGATATATGTCAGTTTCTGAGTGCATCACGGATGGAAAATTGGGACGGGTATCTTTGATGCTGGAATGTTTCTTTTTGCCGCTTTGATGATTTTCAGCCTGAATGTTCGCTCACCTTTATGCAAATTAGTTGGTAAGTTCTATTGGTCGCTTTGACGTTTTGGATATCGCGCTAAATGAGCTAAATGACGATGGGGATGTGGTCGAAATCCATTGCGATTATCGTTTTTCGATTCGTAGACACCAATTCGTAAATACAACATCACCCTAGTTCACCCATATTAAGCTAGGGTGATGTCTGATGAGCTGATGATGACGCCCCTGATTCTGGTATGGGATTCGCCATTTATAACACAGTAGTCAAACTCAGGTTTGCTGGTGGATGGTCTTTTTTTGAGGTCCTGGATTCATCTCTATACCAGCTCTCTGTAAGAGTGTCTCGAGCCTCTGGATGATATAATGTATTTGTTGAAGGTTACCTGTGTAGACAGTCTTTGCGTAGAAGCAACTTCCGTGGAATGTCTATCAGTAAAGTAAAACCTGCTGGTACCAACATTCACAACTTTCGAGCTGTTAGAAGTTTCCGTCAGTTCGATGCATTGTAGTGTAGCTATCTCGTAAAACAAAAGTGAGGCTATATCACCAGCTAATCATGACAGGCCTACGGAACTAAAAGCTGTAACCTCAAGGACAGCGACGAGGAATTAGTGCCTGTTTTCGAGAGAAAGGTATCGATCAAGCGGAATCTGCCTGAAGGTTCAACGCCTTAAAAGTACAGTAAGTTCGATAGTTCTGCAATTGTAACACAAACCATTCCTTCCGATCGCCGTACAAGGAAAACACACAAAGGACTATTTTTCAAATGCCTAAGAGGAAACCTTTAAATAAATATAAATAAACTTCTTATACTTAGGAACTCACGTTCAAGGAGACTTTCCTGGTATAGAAAGTAGAAGAAGAACATGGAATGCTAATTAATTGATTTATATTACTCGCGTAAAGTGGGGATTTATTTGGTGGAAGTTGTACCCATGTTGTAACTATAGTAGTGTTGTCCTCATAGTAGATGAATGTTTAAAAATTTGAACAAGTGCCAATACAAGTCTCCACTTCACCTTTTCAATTTATTATTTCCAGCCATTTACTCTTAACAAGAAACTCCTCGGTGGGTCGATGTACCTAGACTCTATACTTGTGGTTGAATTACTTTTTTGTTGCTCTCATGCTCTTTTCCTGCATTATAACTGGACGGGGACGTTTTTCATGAGCCCAGGATGAACGTGTACAAGGACTTTGTGGAATTGGTAATTAAATGGAAATGGTCTTTTTGTTAAGTGATTACAGGTTTGGGGACTATAGAGCTCGTTGCATGAAAAAAACTACTTTTCCTCTTTCATTTTGGGAAAGGACTTTTAGAAAGTATATATAGTTTTCATGATGAAAATTAGTTAATTTTATTTCACGGAATTTAGTTTTTTGTTTTTGGGTAGAATTATGATTATAATTATGTTATATAAACTGATTATTAACAAACAAGTGATTTTTTGAGCATTTGAAAAAAAGTAGAGAAATAAGAACGGTGGGAATCGAATCTCTGCCTCTTGACAGTTCAAAAACTAATATTAGAAGTTTACTGTCATTAAAAGTTTTAGTTTTTTAAACCATTCTCTTTTTACAAACGTGTAAAAATGATTGCAAATACAAATTTTCCTTAAACAACATTTATTATTTAAATTTTCCAATTATAAATTTCAATAAAAAAATTTATTAATTTACTAAAATATTTTTACTTTAAAAAAATATTTGACTCTCATTAAAAGTTTTTCCAGTTTGTTATGTTTCTGAAAATAATATTTCTATTCTAACATGATTGTGGTATAGTAATTATATTCACAGTTCCTCGACGTAAGCTCAACACACAAACCAACCCCAATTACGTAAAATCAAAATACAAAACCAACGAAAAAACGTTGGATTCAAATTCAACTGGTTGAAAAAGGACTCCAAGGACTAACTGTTACTATTCACAATACTACCGCTCTGTCGCCCTACTCGTCTACAGTATCTACCATAAACAAAAGGTTTTTAATTTCCATGTTTTCTGTGGTTTTTACACATCTCCGTGTTTTTTTGGAAGAGTTCCAAATATACTCATTCGGTGCAATGTATAGTTGTGTTCTGCGTTGGTTCTCTGAAAAGAATTTATAGTTTGTAGAATGTAATGTTGTGCTTGCCGGTATGAGTGACAAAATTATCGCTTTAATTTCGAGTAAAAACATGTTGATAATAAATTTCATACAAAAATGTGGTTAACATAAACCGCCTCTATGTACAACATGACGCTCCTGTTTTGTCTACCAATAAATTGAGGCTCATTTTTTAACCATCCCGACCGACATCGACACCAAACTTCTCTACTTCGAAATACAGACACATATATGTACATGTGACAACTGTTAACAACCACTCACATTTTGAATCTATTTGATATTTGTTGGTTTTTGTATTTTAACGCCACTATACTTTGAAATTGCGAAAATAATGATGAGGGTTTAAAGCGCTTATCCGTATCTTTAAAACGCGTTATCAAACTTGAAAATCAGATAAGAATTTCTTAACTAAAATTTAAAATAGAAGCTTCAAGAATTTAAGCTCTAGCGCCATCTGGTGACTACAAATCGTGATTGTATTTTAAATACGTTCTTATATTTTTTTCTTTTATACCTACATTTATGTAACATTTGATGGTTGAACCATAGACACATAGTAGATAGGAAAGCTTTCGGAGTCTGATGTTTACCACTGAAACCGGAACACCCTACAAGAGCAAGACAAATTTAGTCTGATGTTTACCACTGAAACCGGAACACCCTACCAGAGCAAGAAAAAACTTCAAAAGAGCAAAAACAAAATATTGCTAACAGGGTGTTTCGGCTGAATTGGAAAACATTAGATTCCTGAATATCTATGCTTGAATTCTGCCGACGCATTTGTTGTTATCTAATTTGTTAAAAAGCAGAAGATATTTAATTTGTATTTGTTTTATTTTATTTTTAAGAAGACTTGTGCAGCAGTGCAGCAATATCAACAGATGTTCGCAC